>VZTQ01015588.1:18412-35849 GCA_013400755.1 Pelecanoides urinatrix
TCCCCTCAGTGCCTGGCTGGGTCCCCCTAGTCCCCTCAGGGTCCCGCCAAATCCCCCCCTCTCCCCGTCCCCTCAGTGCCTGGCTGGGTCCCCCTGATCCCCTCAGGATCCCGCCAAATCCCCCGCCCTTCCCATCCCCTCAGCACCCAGCTGGGTTGTCCGTCCCCTCAGGGTCCCACTAAATCCTCTCATCCCCTCAGTGCCTGGCTGGGGTCCCCTCAGGTCCTGCTAAATCCCCCTGTCCCCTCAGTGCCTGGCTGGGTCCCCCCACCCCTTCAGGTCCCTCTAAATCCCCCTTCCCGCTTCGTGCCCCAGGACCCCTCTCCCGTTGGAAGGGGAAGAGCCCAGGGAGGTGGCAGCAGGGCTGCCATGAGCCTCAGCCCAGGCGCCATGTTCTACATGCATTTGCTCATCAACAAGCGGGGGCCGTTGGCCAAAATATGGCTTGCTGCCCACTGGGAGAAGAAGCTCACCAAAGCTCATATATTTGAGTGCAATTTAGAGACTACCGTTGAAAAGATCATCTCGCCAAAGGTACGCTATTAACTGATGAGGTGTCTTCTGGTGCGTTCTGGGGTAGAGGTGCTCATCTGTTGTGGGGAACAGGACTGTTCCGTCGTGGAGACTTACTTTAGGACAAATTTGTGGCTATTTCAAAACCAGTGTGAGGTAAACCCCTGCTCTGATTTTATTCAGTTCTCACTCGGATAAAACCTCCATCCCGTTAAATGACAGTTATATAAATATTTTACTTGCTATTTTACTCCTGGAGATCTGTGGCATACATTTATGTACAGTGTAAGAAAATGTTACCACAGTATATTCAAATGTATTTTTCCGCACACGGATAGAGCTCCAGGGAGTGCTCTGTGGGCACCGCTGGCCGAGGGATCATGGTACGTGGGTTTGAGCTGCTCGTGAGGCAACAGGAGCCCATCAGTGTGGTGTGGAGTGGTAGCACCGGTCTTTCTTCGGAGACTTTGAGTACCAGCTGTGGGTATTGTTCAACGTAATTTGGGAAATGCTGGTGTTTGAGGAAATTGTCTCAAACAGATTGAAAAGTCTGCTTAACCAAAGTCAAGGGACTAAGAAAATGGCTGTGAAATTGTACACAGACCATTTGAGGATATTGCTTTTGCTGATCTTATAATAAATAACTTTTGACATATTGTAACCATCCTTCCACTTTCAGTGGACTTCTTCCAGGTCCCCCATCATAAGCCAATAAATATAGAATTAAGCATATATAGTGCTTATGAGAGACTCTGTATGAACAGTCCCAGAAGCTGAAGTCCTCCGTGTATCACAGATAAGGTACAACTCCAAGAGCGCAGATGCAGGCGGTCAAGTACCTGTGACTCAGTCCTTGGCCTCGCCGTTGCAATCGCATCCAAGGGAACAGTGAAGGATGCTTTGCACCGTCACTAATCGATGGCTCAGGAGATCCAAGGCTTTCAGCTGGTGCAAGCAGATTTTTTAATTTTCTCCATGAAAATACCTGCTTGATATTTGGTAGCCCGAATTTCATTGTCTGTCTTGCATGGGTTATAATTAATAATGTTGTTAAAATGATCTTGGTATTATTTGGTAGTGTTTTCCAAGAGGTACTAGTTAAGTAACCTCTACATTCTCTTGCATGCTGTCCTGTCTAGCATCAGTGTGACCACGTTGAGTGTGCTTGGTGCAGGAAGACTTTGCATAAATGAGGGCATAGTTATAGACTTTATTTGCATAAATAAGGGCATAGATGTGGTGCCTGCTCACTCAAATAACCAAAGCGTCAAATACGAGGATATGCTCAGCTACTTTCTGTTTCAGGGTGTGTTATACTGTTCGTTGGCAGTCAGCTAAGATGTTGTAGATAAAATAAGAGCTTAGGTAAAGTAAAGAGTTCAGGACTCGCACTTCGGCATGGCAATGTTTAGGAACAGAAGCAACTAAAAGTTCATGGCTCTGAAAATTCATTTCTGTTCACGATGCTCTATATCAGTAGAAAGTCCGGCTGAATTTCATAGAGCTCTTTACTGGTGTATTTTAGAAGAATTCTGTTACTGCTGTGTAATATTTTCATTTTAATGTTTTTGCCAAAATACTAACTCCTGAACAACTTTTTTAAATCATCAAAGTTTACAATAGCTCTGCGAACCTCTGGACACTTACTCCTAGGAGTGGTGCGGATTTACCACAGGAAAGCAAAGTACCTCTTGGCAGACTGTAGTGAAGCTTTGACAAAAATGAAGACAGCCTTCCGCCCAGGTATGTACAGAATTCTGCATTTTCCTATCTGTGTCCTTTACAACTCTCATTTTAAAAGTTCATTTTGGATATTTCTGTTAAATACATATTATTTAAATTGAAATTGAACTTATTGGTGCCTACTGCTGGTGTGTAGTCTGGCTTAATTTAATGCCATTTCAGGTCTTTGACTCCTTTAAAAGAAGTAGTATCTGAAGTGGTCTTATGAGAAGAAGCTTGAATTCAGCCTCTGTTGCTAGATAATTAATTTTAATTTCTGATGACACCAACAACATGTCTAACAGTTTGGTGGTGCCAGATCTGACAGTGTTTTGAGCTCCAGCCATGTACCCAGTGAGAAGGGAGCAGAGATGACTGGATCCTTTTCCAACGGGCTGTACGTTTGTCGTACTTGGGCACCAAATGGGGAGGCACTGTGGTCTAAAAAAAAGGCTAAAAACAGGACACCAGTGTCTATTGCCAGCCTTAATGTGCTTTGTGACCTGGTCTGTTTGCAGAATAGTGAATATCTACTCTACATTATTCTCAAGGATAAGATCATGATTAGTTAATATGCATAAACATTTGGAAATCTCTAGAAGAAACACTTAAGTACACAGTGCTATCTACTTTGAATAGATACTACGGTAGCTTATAGAGGACTGCATGGCACAAAACCAAGACACAACGATCACAACTACGGCAAGGGAGGCTCCAAATAGATACAAGGGCGGTGTGTGTGTGGTGGAAGTCTCAGTGGAAGTGGTAAAATGCTGAAACAGGCTGTCCAGGGAGGGATGCTGTGGAATCTCTATCAGCAGAAATAGTTAAAAGTGATCTGACTTAGAAATTAACCCTGATTTGAGCAACAGGTTGGATTAGGTGACCTTCAGAAATCCCTTCTCATCCAAATTGTTCTAGGATTCTCTGATTACCAAGTATTTGCAGTCTCACTTCATAATTATTTGATGCTGGAGAATAGCGTTATACAGACACCAGAGAGACAAAGAAAATGCAGTAATTCATTTGAAGTGGTGTGAAAGACTCTAGGCTAAATGTCACCTGTGAGAATCTTTCAGGGACTTAAAGTAGCTGTTCATAAACCCAATGGATTTACAACATTTCAGGTCCTGTAGCAGCAGACTCCTCTGTAAAAAAATATGGCTTCTGAAGTATATGTAAACTAAGGATTTTAACTCCACTTTGGAGTCCTCTTGACAAAGTGCCTAAGCTTTACCTTTCTGTTATTTAGAACGACAGCAGACCTTCCTGACAAGTTTATAGTCTTATTATATGTACTTGGGAGAACATTACTTCTATTTTATTGATACTTATTTTGTTATGTTGTCTGTTTCTTTTAGGACTTGTTGACCTTCCAGAAGAGAACTTTGAGGCTACTTATCAGTCCATTACACTACCTGAAGAATTTCATGATTTTGAAACACCACTACCTGATTTAAAGTAAATGCTTCCCTAGTTTTTATTCATTATTTTAGTATTTTCAGAAGTAGAAGATATCCTTGCTGTTATCTGATCAAGACTCAGATGGAATTGTTTTGATTTGATAACGGAATTCTCCTAAATTCTGAGTCAGCTTTACAAGGCTACAGTCACAGGAATTGTGCTTTTGTAGAGTTCCTCAAAGTCCGTTTAATCAACTTGACAACAAAATAATGTGTTGAACTTAGACTTCAGGATTTGCTAATTTTAAATTGTCTGAGTGCACAACTTACTGACCTCAAGAGAAGATAGAAAAGTTAGTATAAATCCTGTTGTAAGATAGAAAAGTTAGTATAAATCCTGTTACTAGCTCTGGCTAGTAACCTCGCAGTGTTGTACCGTTCCATTGTGTAACTGCATTTAATTTCTGCTCCACTGCTCTTTGGGGCCGAGGTATTTTATCAGCAGTCAGCTTGGCTCCCGATGAAAAGCCAGCATATTTCTTTGGCTTTTCTGACACAAGTCAGCATTAATGTAGAAAAACTGATAAAAAGCAGGAGGCCAAGACATGTTTCTGATGACTCTGATGCCCCCAAAGGTCCAGGGTAACAGGCTTCCACTGAGGCCTCCTCTGTACCTCGTCATAAATACACTTTGCTGGGATCTGTGTTTAGTATTTTGTAAGCACAGCTGCGATGTAATACTATTTATTCAGTGTGCTAACTCTGAAAAGCTTGCCTTTTCTGCCTACCCAAAGGTGGTTTGATTTACAGATGATGGTGTTACGCTAATCAGATGCTTTCTGTGTGACAAGTGTCGGGTAGATAGCAGGGCTTGGACGGGAACAAACTCACACAAGCCGAAGTTTACTGGCAGAAGAGAGCGGAGAAATATGAAATATGGAGAGGAGGATGGGTGCTTCCCTCGTCCTTATAAATATGTCTGCTCTTTCTTGGGGGATGGCTTGCTGAGCATACACCTGGATCATTTGTTCCTGGAGTTCCAGGCACGGGGAGCATTTCAAAGTGGGGTTAGCTAAATGCTTTCCCCTCCTTCCGGACCCCTCCCCACCCACCTGCTGTTCGGCTAGTGCAGAGTGAGTCTTCACTGTACAACGGACGTTGGAGATCGCAGAGAAACTTTGGCTAGCAAAGAAGGCAGCTGCCTACTTGCTTAGAGGTATCAATTTTAAAAAACATATAGCACCTGTTTTCCATGTGCTTATTTTTAGCTTTTAGAGGAAATTAAAAGCAGTGAATTTTATCAATAAAACCTTAAATAGCTTGAATGCAAATAGCTTTGGGAAACAGTTGTTCTCTCTCCACAGAAGTGAGGATCAGCCGGGGTGCTTTCAATGCCATAGAAAACAGAAGCTATCTTTGGGGGTTTTATGATAAAAGGATTGAAGACTGTTTAGAAACAAGTTTTCACATTCCAGCTATATGGTCAATGGGTTTCAGTTCACCCTATATTTTGTATAATGTTTTTTTCATCAGTGCCATTGATGTTGCTGAACATTTTACCTTGAATCAGAGCAGAGCTGAAGACATCACACTTACAGAGGATTACGAAAGCAATGTACTTCTCTGTGATAGAAACTTCGGTGAGAGAAGTTGAGAAATTAGAAATATTCCATACGGAAAAGTGTGTTTTATGCAAAATTTTGTACAGTTTGAGTCCTTTCCACATGTGAAAAAGCTGTTATAAAAAGTGCATTTGTTTCATGCTTGTGCTGATTGGCCTGTTATACCATCTTATGCTATTTTTTTGTGCAAGCACTCTACCTAAGTAATATAATACGATATCGGAGACGGAGAATAAAACCCAACATTTTTTTCTTTTTACTGAATTAGCTAAAATTGTTTATTGTTTAGTCCATTTGAGGTATGGGATATCTTAGAACCTTTTAAAAATTATTTGAAAAATTAGGAAACAGATAAATATGTATTTCAAAAATTAATGCAGATGAAGCATCAGAAATTCTGTCTTTATTCAGATGAAGAACCAGATGCACTACAAAAACAGAGCTTCTTTGACGGCAGCATCTTAATGAGCAGTAACAGCCTTGTGGCTGATCACAACTCTGCGAGTGTGAATGGAGACAAGTCTGCACTGCATGAAGATACTTACTGTTTTGAGCACGACTGTTTTGGAGATGAGGAGGATGCTGCCGATATGATTGGTAAGGTTTACTGCAGATAGACAGAATGACTTTCATTCCAAATATTCTTATTCTTACAGGAAAACAAACAAGACAGCATGAAAGTGACTGTTTTCAAACATAAATGCTATATTTTTTTGTTGTTTTCATACTTTATTTTTTTCTCCTTGTCACCGAATCTGTGATCACTTAGACATTGCCAAGTAAAATTTTATTAAAGAAGGTATTTCAGTTTTTTAGAAGTAAAGGCATTCAATTTATACTTAATGTTTACCAATTTAATTTATATTTTCCCAGGTGAAATACTGCAGCAATTTTACCCTTATTGTTGTAATAACAAAGGCAGCAAAGTAGCTTCTACGTCTTTACGATTTAGAATATTTACGTAAACCTTTATAGATTTATACCTTTTAAATAATATCAATATAGTACTTTTCAAAGAAAAGGTGGAAGTCTCAAAATTAAGGCTAATGTTCTCCTTTTTGTACTGTTGAAGGCAGACGTATCATTGACAGCCATCTGTGGAAGCTGAGCTTTGTTTGTTTGCACAGAATTAACCTTAAATAAGTAAGGCTGAATCAGGCTATTTCATGACTTCTAAGGCTTAGAATGGTTAAAACTATGCATTTTGTATTTAAGAAATCCTGTTGAGGGATGAGCAAAATGGCCTGGATAAAGAGACTCTTGATATGGAGGAAGAACGTCCTTTGTCACAAGATCTGCCAGAGAACAGCACAGCCAGTGAGTTTGCAGTGTCCGCTCTGTCTTACTCATACGAACCCTCTGTTCCTGTATTAAGGCCTGAAGTTACTCACATTCAGCTTTGTATAATATCCCGCGCCTCTTTCCTTTGTTCATTACTTTTGGTTTTTTCTAATATGCTTCACCCACCATTTTAGGTATAATTTCATTTGACCTAGGGATTCCAGATTTGTAACTGGACATTGTTTAGAAACACTTTTATGTGATCTCCTGTTGGATACGCTGTGGATCCACCCTGCTGCTTAGACAGTATGATACCACTTTTCTAGAGGAAACTGAATGGGTCTGCTGTAACTTTGAACTTTACCTATGAGTATTTCTGGCTTCATATTTCAGTGACAAATGACACTTTAGTAGTTCATAAAGGTGTTGTTAGTCTTCTTTTGGTTTGATATCAATTACATTAATTTTTGAAAAGCGTTTCTGGAATATTTTTAATATCTTATACCCCCATCACACTGTTACTTCAAAGCTGAGTAATCTGGAACAGCTTTAAAGGGAAACAGTGGCACTTGCCCCTCCTTGCACTCGTCCTGGTACTACCTGTTCCTTTTATGTTGACAGAAATGTCCACACTGCCATGCAGTTGCCTGGAACTGGAATCAGATACGTATTGAAACTAAACACTTTTCCCCCTCAATACTTTTCATCAGGTGGGTTTTCCTCCAGATCAGATCTTCAGACTGTTCCACCACGTACAGATCCTGGGGTCAGCAAAGGAAAGCATGCAGTGCAGAATATGAGCAGCAGCAGTGCCAGTTATTACTGGTTGAAGTGATTGTGAGATTATAGACAAAATCATAGTTTTCTAATTCTGATAATTTTTGTCTGATATCATTCTGTGTCATGAGATTGAGAAATTATTCCATCTTGTAAACTGTTTTTTATTTGGGTTGTTTGCGGGGTTTTCTTATAGTTGAGTTCAACTGCAGAGACACCACCATTAAGACAGTCGGTCATCTAATGAATGAAACAATACTTTTCTTGAAAGAAGATGACGGATTTCTGCTTGAGCCAGTTGATGCAGGTCAGAACTTCACCAGTTTCTTGCTGAATGTTTGCATTACTAGATTTGGTTTTCTTCTTGTTAGTGAAAATATTTGCAAAACAGATTATTCCCACTGTAGATTTCACCTGTTCCTGCTGTCAGAGTTATATTTTATGGTAACTATTATACAAAAACAGTATCAGGTTATTAATCTAATCAGCCCAAATCTCTGCTTACAGTTTCTTTCACGTACCAAATGAAGTTTTGTTGCTCTGCAGTTCTGCTGGCAGTGCAAGCCCAGCCTATTCATGAGTGTTACTGAAGTTTCAGCTGAAGAACTTTTATTGCTAGTGACACATCGATCTTAAAACTTTCAGGCCTTTGTAAAATTTTGTTTTGTGAACTTTTAACTTTAATAAGATCCAAAAAGAAAAATGTTTCCTTTCTTCTGTGAGTAAATCTAAATGTCACCTATCATGTTGGTGGCTGTTAGCAAATAAACAAGTTCATGTTGACACTAATATTTAGAATACTGGAGTTTTTCAGCCTGCCAAAACACTATTCAGGAAGTTATGGCTATATAACCAATCCAAGTCTTTCTTTTGTGTTTACTACCTACATCTTAATTAAATTGCTAAAGGATTAAACTGACAAATACAGATATTAATTACGAGGTAATGAAACCTGTTGAGTACATCAGCAATTCTTGGAACAATTAACTTCCTGATGGATTAAAGATAGCTTATTCAGTCTTGTTGGTGTATCATGTGTTCTCATTAAATCCTCATGTTCCTGGTTCTTTAGTACAATAGTCATATGTCTTCCATAATTAAGCAGACGTGAATTTCCTGTACACGACGCGTATACTTTATGAAAACTTGTGGAGAAATGGCCCGTGCACTCGTACTTTGATTTTCAAGTCTGTGTGGTGCTTCAGGAAGTCAGCAGCCTGTCCGTTTGATTCACAGTGCTTTTTTTGGGCTTAAGTGTTCTGTGAATAGACCTTATTAGACTTTTTTTTTTAAAAATACTTGCTCTATTTAGCTGTCACCCAGAGGAAAAAAAAGAAAAGAAAGAGGAGGTTGCTTGTGGATGTAGACAAGGAGCTCAGCTGCAACACTATGTACAACCAACTTAACAACTGCATGGACATCCTTGCGACGTTAGACCTTGCACCCCCAACAAAAAAAACAATGATGTGGAAGAAATCAGGAGGCGTGGATAAACTCCTGTCCCACGCTACACAGCCTGTGGTTCATGCTGAGCTGCAAATGGTAAAGATCAATTCCTTTTCGGTTTTTATGGGACTTTTGTACATCTAGGATCTAACGGTGAGAGATTTTGCAGACTTGGTTTTATGTGAACTCCTAGAAAGCTGCAGGTGTATGGCATCACTGAAAGTACTGTTTTGCAGTACAGTTCAGTTGGACACCTGATGGTTATTTGCACTCACCACCAACTGCTTCATCAGAAAGACCACCTGTAGAGCTCATGGCTTTAATCTCCAGCACTCCAACAACAAGTAAAAAATGACAAAGAAACTCGAGAGCTGATGTTTCATTTCACATACTGGCACCTGACTGACTGTACAGTAATACACGACTTTTTAGATTTCTGTCAATTTCTTTTCTGGTTTCTACTTTGTTTTATTATTTTCTGTTTTGTTTCTGCTTTGTAATCAATATGAGGCCACATCTTTCTTCTACATTTACTTTAAAGACACATCGGGCTTAAACATTGTTATTATTATTATGTTGTTAATGGCTTTGGAAAGATGGTGTGGTAATTTCTTTTGTACTTTCCCAACTGGAGATGAAGCTTCCAGCTGGAGAGCAGGCAGGGACTTGCCTTTCAGAGGACCAAGAGGTTCCTGATCACTCCGTCGCTTTGGCTAGAAGGCTGGGCCAGACCACCCTTTCCTGACTGCTCTTTTTGCACAAGAAAGACTTGTTTCGTGGAAATAGGATCTTATCAAAGCCTCTCGTGTCCCCAGGTAGTATCTGACAGATCATTCAAAGCAGCTGTGAGTTTAGAGAGTTTAAGATAAAGAAGAGATCAACGTGTACACAAGGTGATACAGAAAGATACGGTGTGAACTATGCGCAGCACCTTATGGTGATTGCACTGATTCTTCTGTTGTGTAGCTTGGAGAGATCTGGGAGGGAGAGTCTGCAGGGAAACAGCTCTGCAGGTTCCTTACAGCAGCACAGCCTCACCACTTAGAGTCGAGGTGCAGAATTACAACTTGTTCCTTATGAGGATGAAAAACACTCACACGCCAGTACGTGGGGAGAGAAATCCACACACAGATAACTGCAGACAGTTTTTTTTTCTTTCATCCCTCCTTACTGTCTGGCTTCAAGGAAAAACGATCCAAGCTGTTCCTAAGGCGTTTCTTCATGGTGTTCAATGCCAAAGTTGAAGCTGCAGAGGAAATTACTTTTTTAAAAAATTGCAGGTTTTCAGAATGACCTAATTCAAATCTCTAAATCTAGGTTGCAGTAATTAATATGCACGTCATATTCATACCTTTGTGTTGATGTTTGCAAATAATCTAACGTTATATTCTGAAAGCAAACAAAAATGATTGTTTTCAGTTGTTTGCAAAATGCTTCAAGAGTCATGGATTTAAGATGAGAAGAAATAGAATACAGAGGGAGTCTGAAATTGGAGACACAAGAAAAGAGCAAGATACCACAGGTAATATTTTAATTCTGTTGTTGCAGAATTAGCTGTTAGAAAATATTTTCTATTTTATGTAATGTTTGAGACACATGCCTGGTGTTTGTGTGCAATATTCTACAAATCAAAGGCCAAAAAAGTTAAATGTTAAGGAAATTTGCTGTTAATTATTAAAACAAAAAAGGGGTTTTGTTTTTATAAGTACTCTGCTGTTCTTTTGTTCCTTAGATCAGAAATTAAATGCGAGTCTTTTTCTTCCTTGTGGCATAAGGAGGTATTCTTTGTTTCACCTGTGGTTTCTCTAATTGTCTACCAAACTGCAAATTAAAAAAAAAAAAAAGCTTCCCATACTAGTATCTTGAAGACTGAGTTTTGGTTAATATCAAGCAAGAAGAAATGTTCCATTGTAGATCTCCTGTGAAGGTGATGCATCTGCTTTCACTCCTTTGCTCTGCTAGAAATATAATCTCTATGGCTGCCACAGAAGTTAATCAACAAAACCACCTCTACAATTTTTATAAAGGTCAACTTTTAGAAAAGGAAAAACTCTCTTGAAGGGTTGTTCTTTTGTGGTCCTATTGGGAATGGTATTTGTTCTGTATTTACTCATTCTGGATCTCACTCTCAAAGATTGCTAGCTAGGGTGTGATTTTTTTTTTTTTTTACAATTTTTTTTTTTAAGGACAGCGATTCACAGTAATTTCCTCTTAAACCTTGTTTTTTATTAATACAGAGATGCTGATAGTAGAAGAGCCAAGTTACCTGCAGGAGTCAGCTCATTCAGAGACTGAGAGAAAAATTAGAAATGATTCGTTTATGTTGACATCACAGAATAACAGAAATGAAACTGATGATAACTGTGGTGAAACTATAGTGAGCAGTTTCTATAAATTTTAGAGACCTAAATGTATTTATTGGTTCCATTTTATGCTAGGGTTCCATTTAAAACACGTTAAGAAATTACTAATACGTTTGAAAAGGATGCTAGAGACAGCCGATACAGCATTAAGTAGCATGTGTCAAGTTTATTTATAAGCACTTTGGTAGACTGTCACAATGAATGAACGATTAATTAAAATGTCTATTAATCAGTATAGATTACAGTCTATTCACTAAGTATAAATGAAACCTTAATATGAAATATAGCCTCTTTGTACCAAGGAGATAAATATAATCATTTTTATAAAGGATAAAACTTATCTTTTTTGTCTCATATTGAGGAAATACTTAAGCAATAATAAATTATCTATTTCTGCCATCTTTATTTAGGCTAAGGTGAAAGGACATTCTTTAGAGAATATGAGGCTCAGTAAAGTTGAAAAAGAATGACAAAATTGGACCTATCGGCAGTGGAAAATGTAGGGTCTGTGCCTGAACTGAGCCCATACGTGTAGATCCAGCTGTAGGATAAATACTACAGCACGGTCCTTTCCTATGTGAGAAAAGGGGTAGCAGAAATAGCAACTATGAAATCATTTTTGGAAAACATTTATTATGATTAATTATTTGAGCAGAATTATGTAATTGCGAATTACATTGTATGTATAAATTGTAATGTCTATTGATCGTTCTTTCTGTCCTAACAGCAGAATGGAATGGCTTTCTCTGAGAGCTCCTCACTGGCGAACAACGTACTGGGCCAAGAAGCTGAAATACAGCAAGCTGAGTTAACAGATGTACGTGTATTCGAAGCTGACAGCTCTGGCTTATTTCAGAACAGAACCGTCTTCTTTCTCAGAAATACTAAAAAAAAAAAAAGTGATGGCCACATGAACTTACAGTGACTTTTGGTGTCCTAACATCATCTTTAGTACATATTTTGCCAGTCAAAAACTTTAATAGCTTGATAATCAGGGATATTCCAAGAGATTGTGCTTCCTGTAAGAAGGAAACAGTTTCTGAACTTACTGGCTATGAAGATACTCAGATGCTCTGAAACAAGGGCAGTCTTCTCCTGTCAACTTCAGAGGTTAAGCCCAAAATCCAAAGCCAAATGTTTGAACATCCTTTTTGGCCCCTGACCAGTACAAATACTGTCAGAATCCCAGTTGCGCAGAACAGTATCGTGTTGTGAAGCTGCCTCCCCGAGGCTCGCTGGGACCACTTTCATAGTGCCAAACGTGGTGGTGCACCTGATCTGTCTCTTTGTAGCAGAAAGAACGTAGTTAACATTCCTTTCTCTGCTTCACAAAGCCTGGTATGACTGCAGAGGTGTCAGAGGTCCCAGATATCCCGGGTACATCCATCAAAATGCCTAGCTCCAGCTGGATTTTCTACTAGGCTAGCACTTTTGTCCTTTTTATCATCATGGTGTGTGACTTTTTACACATGCTGTCTAACCTTCTGTTCTATTTCCTCTCAAGGAGCTAACGAGGAACGGGAAAGACAGTGAAGAAATAAGATGGAGCAAAAGAACTCTTCAGTTACTAAAAACTTTACAGGTACCAGTATTTTTGTACTGGATTTTGTAATTAGGTGCCAAAACTAGGTGTTGATTTCAGTTGGACCATGTCAGAAAATCTCCTGCTTGCACTGCTGATCGTACTGCTGCCTCTCACACGCAGCGTATAACTGTGTTTTATGGGGTTTTTATGTAGGAAACCAGGATTCTGAGTGCCCTCTCCCACAGCTGCTGGAAGCACTAGAATTTTCTGACCGTTTGCTTCCAGGGCAGTGTTTGCTGTAACGCTGAGCCCTTGCTCTCTTCCTTCTATGATGTGCTCTGGAGTATCTCTACAAAACCCAACTCCCAGCTGCTTACAGGTTGCCAGGTCTGGGCTGAGCGCTGCAGGGTGCCGTCGTTGGGCTGTTCATCTGCTTGAGCTGTTTCTGAGATGAAGGCTAGGGAAATGAGTGAGGGTTATGCTAAGAAGAAAGCTGGTCACACCTTCTTTAAGAGGTTTTAATGCCCCAGTGCTTGTGAGGTGCTTGAAATTTAGCAGAGAGTGTAGCCTTTGCATTGGGATGGCTTATTCTGCTTTTCGTGCAGAAATCCTTGTAAAACTGGTGAAGCTGCAACGTACGATATCATATGCCGTATCGACAGGGCTGTAACAGGAGCCAGCACAGGCTGCCCTGGTGCTGTATGTCCAAACTTTTGGCCTAATGCCTCAGAGCTGTCCCTTCTTTTTTGCCTGGACGAGTGTTTTGGTGTTTCAGCATTGGTCTGATTGCGGGTGGGTAGAAAAAACACAGCAAAAAAGTTATTTTTCTTCAGGTGAGTTCTCTAATCCAATGTGCCACATGGCTGAACATGGAGGAAGGCGATGGAGAAATCTGAGCAAGAGGGCGAGAGCGCGTGGGGAGTGGGTTTTGTCCACAAAACACACCAAACTTTGGTCCAAGTTTAGCTCTTCCCTAGTGCCGGAGTTTGACTTCACAGCCACCTTGGTTGGTTGTTTGCTTTTTTAATGATTTTATGTGAACATATTTCAAAAGTTCTGTGCAACGCCCATAAATAAATACTTACATATAAGCGTAGCCATTCAAAACCAAGCAATAATAACACTCAGTTAGCCGTGGCTGAAATTGCCTATGCTATAGCTGGTACTCTGTATCCAAAGAACACGGAACGCAATGATTTTTATTGTTTTGAATCATGAAAACCATTATAGATGTGCTTCATCGCATACCTCAGTACAGTTTCGTTGAATTCACTGCGGGCATATGTAGATTTTAGTAACATATGTAGGTGCTAGCAATATTATGGCAATAAAATGTTAAGAGCCGCTTATATAAATGCAAATGCCAAGATAAGATCCTATTCAAGGCGCTCAAGCAGAAAATATTAACTCCGAGCAGCACTCTTCAGTTCAGACTTGATGGTGTCTGGTTTTACTGGCAGTGAAGCTGACCTGACTGATTTTCTTGTCCCTTCTGCAGCACCGGAGGAGATCAGGCGTGCGTTCTTTCAGTTTATGGGAGCTCTGTCGGAAAAACAACCGGAGAGAAGCTGCAGCCAAGTTTTACATCTTCCTTGTTCTGAAGAAGCAGTTGGTTATGGAGCTGAGTCAGAGTGCTCCCTTTGCTGACATTATAGCCACCCTCGGCCCGAGGTTCAACACTCCCTGAAATCATGTAGTATTTGGATAAGCCAATGAAAATAAATCTTATTCTAAATTTTTCAGCAAATATATTTCCTGGAAAAATGATTGAAAGTCTTGTCAAACCGTGGTAACTGGGCAGAGCTCTTTTTTCCGTGGCATCACCTCTCGAAACCGGCCAAGTAACTGGCTCCTGCAGGTGGCTGCTTTGGTATTGGTTACCCAGGTGTTCACTAGTGTGTTAATTTGTAATATATAAGGTTATATAATAAGCAGTTGCTTATTCTGTTAATAAAATATAGCTAAAATATATCAGAGATTTACATTGTGAGGGATTTTATGAAAGTCCTTAAAAACCTTTTTTGGAGACCAGCTTTGGAGGTTAAATTATTTTTGATGGCGCTTGTGTGTGTTAATGATCTAACACCATCCGTAAGAGATTTGAAGCTCTCTCTATCAAAAAATGTAACCTATTTGAAATTACTCCTTTCAAAGAATGTTCATTATTTGATATTTTAAGGTCTAGGAAGCTGCTGTTTCCAGCATTGTTTTTGTGTGTTCGGGCAGAGAGAAGTTACACCATCCCTAGAAGAGCCACGTAAGCGTCAGGAAGAAATCTTATTCCATAGAAATCCTGCAATTTTAGATTTCATGGAGCATGTTTACCTAAAGACTAACATTTTATTTATGTGTAGACCTATTTAAAAATGGATGTTAAACTGAAATATTACTAGTTCTTTGCATTTTTATCTAATTGGGATAAGTTTTAACACTTTTGCTGTCATTTTGTAAAGGTAGTGTTTTTCAGTTGTATCAAACCTGCGCCGCGTGGGATAACCATTTTTCTCCGGCGCTCCAGTGTTACGGTGCTGCGGGTGCGCTGACGTCTCGTGATAGGAAATCAATAAAAATCACAAGAAGATGTTTCCTTAGCTCGTGGCGTTTGTTCTGAAGGATCAAAACTGGCAGCCGCCTAAGCTGTCCTTTGGGTTCGCCTTCTCAGACTCAGTGTTTTCAGTGATTTTCTTAAAATTTGAAAGGATGGGTGATATTGCCATCCTGGTTTTCCAGGTGTTCGCTCACCTCAGTTACACCCCTGCGTGCTGTTCCTCTCAGGCGTTGAGTCGCTCCTGTGTGCAGGGTTTAGGGAAGGTGAGGAGTTGATGTCGAGGGGTCTGTTCAGAGGAATAAAAGGCTTTAATGTGCTGGGCAGGGCGGGACGGGCTGGGGTTGGGGTTTGGGCCGGCCGGTTGCTGGTTTTCTTTTTTCCACGTAGGAATATTTGATGAACCAAGCAATTGGAAGCCTTTGCCACAGTTCTCCGAGGCGTTATGCTTTTGGGCGTAAGGAAGGGAAAAGTGACCCTGTTTGGTAAAAACCTTTCCAGCGAAAGAAACACTACTTTCCTTTTCTGATGTGAACAGGAGCGACGCTCTCCACGCGTAGCCCAGGCCAAGACTGTAATGGAGGGCGGCTTGTTTCCCTCCCCGCGGGGGGCCAGGCCTGGCGGTTCTGTTCAGGAGCCCCGACCCGGGGTGAGGAGAGGGTTTGGTTCTCCAAATCTCACACCTGGTGCCTTGGGAGCGAGCCCGTGGCAGGAGGAGTGAAAACCTCTCCCCCGTTCCCTGCAGCAGACTGAATCCCCCCCAGCTCGGCGCGTCTCCCGGCGAGCCCCCGGCTCCGTAAGGCGGAGCGCCATGCCACGCATCCTGGGAAACTGAGCACTGCAGGCTGGGGAGGGAAGGAGAAACCAAACCATTTTTCTCCCCCAAATCCCATCCAACATGACTCTGCATCTCGCACCAGAGCTGCTGCCTGCGCCACGTCTGCCACTGCCACATGGCAAGAGCAGCTCCAGTGGCAGCAGATGCGACAACTCATTAATTTTCCTTTCAAGGAGAGAGGCTGTGCGTTGGATTCACCAGGAAAGAGGGAAACAAAAGGAGGCTGGAGGCGAGCAGGAGGCAGGCAGGAATAAATGAGAGGCAGGGAATGTACATGTTGAAAAGAGTCTGTGCATCGGGATAAATGAGGTACAAATCTTGCAGGAAATAGTCCTGGAAGAAAGACTCGCGCGTATTTACCAAACAGGTTTGTCAGAACTCCGACACCACCGCGGGGAGTTACCAAGGGGAAGCACAACGCGCTGGCGGGCAGCGAGCGCCGTGTCCCCGTGTGCAGGGTTTGATCTCAACCAGCCGTGCTCAGCTGTTGGACTCGGGTCCAGACCCAGACTAGGAGCAGGTTGTGCTCCAACCTGGCTGACACATGAGCAGTTTCCCTCCATAAGTCTGTATGTGCATGCATATAGGTATATGTATACGTGCATCTCGCCATTCTCCCAGTCTCTGGAGGGGTGTCTGCAGCCGACCTCGGGCGCTCCGGCCGTGGTCACCGGAGCAGAGAGGGAGCCGAAGCCCCACTGCCTGCCACATGGGCCGCAGTCAATCGCTGGGTGGGTCCCAGTAAGCATGGAGCAGCCTCGCCCTCCATGTTTGCTCATTAAGTAATTAGGAAAGGTTAAGCTCAATAGCTACAGAAGGAAACGTGTAGGTAGTACCATGAGTAACCAGACTGTGCTGGGGAGATGGGACACGCTGTGCCCGTGATCACCAGCATGGTTTCCCATCGAGCGAGCGGCGAGGGCGCTGACACCGATCGCGAGCCCGGTGCAGCAGGTCGGTTGTGCCGATGCTGGCTGCTCTTCAGCCCCAGCCCCGGAGCCGGTGGGCTCGCTGCCGCCGGGCTGGCCCATAGGTGCTTAAATGAGGCAAAGATTTGATTTTATTTATTTATTTTACTTTATGGAAGTGCGTCATTAATTAGGCGCGTGGATGTCCTCAGAATTGGACGAGTTAGATGAAAATTACGACGCTGGGGGGGAACTCCAAGGGCCGGGGGGCCGCAGCGCGGGCCTGCCCCGGCTCCCCCCTCCTCTTCCTCCTCCTCCTCCTCCCGGGTTACGCGGGGAGAGGAGCCGAGCGCGACCCGCCGCCGCCGGCCCCAGGCGCAGGGAGCTCCCGGCCCCCGGGGCTCCGTCGCCGGGGAGGGACCTCAAAAACCGGCTTTTTTTTTGGGGGGCGCTGCGCCCCCGCAGACGGGAGTTGCCATAGAAACGGGGGGAAA
>VZTQ01015588.1:35956-64265 GCA_013400755.1 Pelecanoides urinatrix
GCACCGGACCCCCATGGCATGCACCGGACCCCCATGGCATGCACCGGACACACGTCACGCCCACCAGACCCGCAACGCATGCACCAGACCTGCATTGCATGCACCAGACTCCCACGGCATGCACCAGACCCATGTCACACTCACCAGCCCCATTATCACATGCACCTGGACCCACATCACACACACTGGTCCTGCATCATAAGCACCGGACCCACATTGCATGCGCTAGACCCACACAGCATGCATCGGACCCCCATCACGCTCACCAGACCCCCATCACATGCAGCAGACCCCCATCACATGCAGCAGACCCTCCCTGCATGCACCAGACCCCCATCACATGCATCAGACCCCCATCACATGCAGCAGACCCTTCCTGCATGCACCAGACCCCCATCACATGCAGCAGACCCTCCCTGCATGCACCAGACCCACATCTGCTCATACAGCATCCAAACGTGTCTCCTGGCACCACAGGGCGTTGCAGGAGCCGGAGCTTCTGTGCAATTGAGATTTTATTATTTAATGGCTTAACGCTCCATCTCCGAAGGGATACGGAAAATACATGAGCTGACTGATGAGCCGGGTGCTCTTTTCCTCTCCTCCCAGCAAGGTCAGTGCTGCCTGGTTGTCGCACAGAAACCCACTGCTGTGCATTTGTTGTGCTTATAAAATACCGGTGTTCCCACGCTCCCTAGGCAATGGGTGCCTTGTGCCGTGACCTTGTGCAAGAAAGTACAAATCCTGATTTCCAGGATTGCGGAGGTCCCTGGCCGGGGGGTCAAGAGGGGGCAATGCCCGTGCTCACACCTCGGCAGCGCTGCGGCGGGCTGAGGCAGGAGATTTGGCATGTTGTTAAAGTAGGCCATTCCAGCGGTGCGGAGTCCCAGGGCTAATCCTCCGTGTCCATCGTCTTTCCCAACCCTCGCTCAAGGTGGATGGTGGTTAGGGGAGACCTGCTTCCGCCGCGGCGGGGTGTGGAGGGGAGGGAGTAGCTGTTGCGCTGGAAGCCGGATTTGTCTTCCATGTTTTTGCCTTTGTATCCCGAAGGAGTGGGCTCTTCCTTCTGCTTACCGGCTCAGCGCGGCTCCCCTGCAGAGCCCCCGCACAGGATGGGTGTGCGGTGTGGCCTCAACCTGCCGACCTTCCCAGCCTTGGCTAAGGCCGCAGGGTCTGCATCCCGGCTGTCCTGCTCCTGCACTCACGGCAATTGCTGCTGCTACAGCATTTGTCATGGAGCTCTTTTCCCTTTTCCCTTTGCCTCCAGAGGCCCCAGCAAGAGACCAGCCTGTTCCCTCTGGTCAGGCACCTTATTTTTAGCTAATGAGAGGCAGGAATTGCCACCTCCCCGTTTGGTGCTGCAGTCAGGTCAGCTGGAAAAGTGATGAGCTGCATAACCCGACCTTTTCAAACGGTCTCTGTTTTCCTGTAATCTCTGGGTGTCAACTCAGCGTTTTATAACAAACAAGAGAGTAAAAGGAGATGTTCCTGTGTTTCGTTGCGTGATACAACAACTCTTAGCTAAATTGATTTTTCTGGTGGTGTTGCATAAACATCCTGTGCATTTTGTGCCTGCTCTTGCCCCGAGCACTCTGCTCTGGTGTGAACCGGACCGTCTCTCTCTGTCCGGCACCCAGGTGAAGCTCTGCTGGAGCAGGGTGTCCCAGCCCCTGGAGATATCGCTGCTCCCTCAGAAACTCCCGAGCAGGAGCAGAGCAGCCCCTGTCTCCCAAAAAATCCCCCGTGGCAGAAGGAGGAGCGCAGACATGGTCACCCTTGTGCACCAGGCAGCCGGTGTTTGCCGCTGCCGACAGCTCGGATGGTGCCCGCGGTGCTGACCCCCTCCTTCTCCAGACTTCTGTCGGCCTCAGCCCCGGCTGCCGGATCCTGCTCCTTCCCACCACCACCCAACTGCATCCCCGTCCCTTTTCAAACACAAGCTGATCCTGGCATTGCTGCTCTTTCAGGGCCGCAGTGCTCCGTCCCAAATCAGGTTGCTGGTTGTTTGCCACGTTCAGCGCTTTGCTTATTTTTAGTGTGAAGAAAAAGCAGAGCCTGTGTTGGAAAGGCAGGGAGGTCTCCTCGGGAGACCTTTTTGTTCCCCAGAAAAACGAAGCTGTGATTTGCCTCCCTTTGTTGGTCTCTGCTTTTAATCTTGTTAGTACTGGAAGGCTGAAAATATGGGGTGGGACCCGCAGAGAAGGTGCCCACCAGCGTGTGCCGGGCACGGTTCTTCTCCCGAGGTTTCTGCAGGATTGGTAAAGCTGCTCTTAGACGCTTGGGCTTTGTGCCACCGTTGCAAAATGCTCCTTACACAGGATGCGTCAAGGAAGACAAGGGAATCCGGCAGCGGGCAGGGTGATGGGAACGCCGACAAAAGAAGCAGTGAGCGAGAAATCCGGGGAAATGCAGCGGCTGCTGGGCCCAGGTGGCTGGGGCTGCCAAACGAGCCCGCCTGCTCTTGCACCTTCTCTGCGTGTTCCCCGCGGGGACGGGACGAGCTGGTGGGGCAGCTCGGGCCAGCGCAGCAGCCGGTTCCTTCTGAACCCTGCAGGAGTCGAGGACAGTGAGATGCCTCGGAAGCTCGCCGGAGCGAATTCGAGAGCCCGCAGTTGTGAAAGCCCCGGAGGAACAAGCTGAGGAATCATCGGAGGCTTCACCAAATCAATGGTGAGGGTCCCTCCAGGGGTCCCGTGGCCCCATTTCCCATGCAGGAAGCTTCTAGGAGGAGCGATACCTGCCCAGCCCTGTCTGTCCATCGCTGGCACGGCCGGGGGATCCAGCGTGGCGAGGGGAAGCGGGCGGCATTCGAGCCAAAGAGGCATCTCTGCAGGGCAGCAATCCCAAAGTGATGGCTGAGCTGCAATTCTTAGGGAAATCGTCCCCTGGGGTGTGGGGCTGAGCCTTGGGGTGCTCTGCCGGAGCCTTGGGGTGCTCTGCTGGAGCCTTGGGGTGCTCTGCCGGCACCCTGTCACCGCTCTGCCACCCGGCTGGCTTTGCATCGCCGTCGTGGTGTGATCTGTGGGGCGGCGGTGCCCCAGATCCCCTCTGCAGCCGGCGGGAGCTGGGGACCCGCCGGGGGATGCAGCTCGGGAGCACCCACCCCGGGTGGCGGTGGCGTGGGGGGCTCTCGGCCCCAGGGGACGTGTCGAGGCGAGGAACCTGTGCTGGTGGGGACGGGCACGCGCCGTGCCTGGGGGTGCCGGTGCCAGGCGCCGTTGCTGGTGTGGGGGTGAGGAGCAGTGGCTGCCCGAGCCCTGCCGGGGGCTGGGCGCTGCTGACCGCAGCAGGCACGGAAGGTGCTCGAGAGCAGTGAGGGCACAATGTGCTGGTGAGGGGGGTCTCCAGTCCTGGGGGTGAGAGGCTCTTGTGCCCCGTCATGCTCCATCCCACCCTGCGTGGGGTATCAGCTTTTCGTGCTGTAACTCCGGCTGTTTCCTTGTCAAGGACCATTGCTTTTATTTAGCATGAATTCCCCAGGCTGATTCTGTTGCACAGAATAAGCACTATTTTGTGCTGTTGTTTTTAAAAGAGCTGCCTTTCTGTTCCACTATGGGCTGGGAGATCCGCAGGGAGTTTTGCTGTCGGTGGCTCCAGGAGAGAGCGTTAGACCTTGCAACGGGCAGCGTTCGTCCTGCCTGTCCCCTGAGCTGCATTTTGGGGTGGTTTGCAAGATGCTGCAACACATATAGGTGGTTTGCAGCATGATCTCTGGATCTGGTGTAAGTTGGGCCGTCAGACCCTGGCCCATACTGGCATCCCCAGGGAGCGAGAGCGGCCGCAGAGGTGCTGCGCTGGGCAGGGTCCTGCTGGTCCCCGCAGCACGGGGATGAGCCGGCACTCCCCAAATCGCTCTAACCTCGCTCCCAGTGCCTGTGCACTGGCACTGGCGGTGGCTCTTAAAATCTCTGTGTAATTACAAGCCTGGGCTGCGCTACGGAGCCGGGACTGTGCGTCTGGGTGGGGTGACGGTGCGGAGATGAACTCTTTGGCTGCGGGGAGCAGCATTTGCAGTTTGTGTCGCTGGGCTCAGCGCCTGTTTCTGATGCCGGGTTATTGCTGCTCAGGGTCTCTCCGAAGTCTGTGCCGCGGACACGTCCCCTCTCCGGGGGCACAAGCTGATTTCCTCAGATCCGTAAGGATCAACCCACAGGGAAGGGATTTTCCCATATTTCTTCTCTGTCCTAGAAGACATCCCCCATATTCCGTGTTCTATGAAGATGAAAATAAGGTGGAGGAAATCCCTTCCCCACACCGTCTTTCAGCTGGCACGTGGGACCTGACTTTTTCTCACCCGCCCTTTGCATGACGTGGGGTTTGCAGACCGGGAGTCGCTGGCAGTGGCACGTCGTCCTCCGGGCCCGCGGGTTTCCTCTCCCGCTGCTGAGGCTCCCGATGCTCCATTTTGGAGTTTGCCCCTGTGCTGAGCGGGAGCTGCCTCCCCCGTGCGGGCCGGCCGTGGGCAGCTCTGCTGGCCCCATCCCCGATGCTTCTGACATGGAGCAAGGAGCCTGCCCGCCCTCTGCCCCGGCTTGGGTTGCTTTCCACCCCTGTGTTTTTATGGGATTTCTTCTTTTCTGCTTGCCCTTTGAGCTTTGCTCTGACTCCTGCCCCAAGCCCATCTATTAGATGGCGTTTAGATTTTAGTGACCTGCTCTTGGTTACTCCCTGGTGTTTCCTGGCCCTCACGACTGCCGTCGTCTTCCTTGCTGGAGAGCGGAGCGTGCAGCGTGCTCAGGGAGGGGGTTATTCATCTTTGAACGCTTCTCGTTTCCTCTCCATGTGTTTTTCCTAGTGCCTCATCAACGAGCAGCCGCGGCAGCGAGCCGGAGCCACCCGAAGTGCCAGCGCTGCAGGGAGGTGGGGGCCAGGCTGGCGCGGGTCCCACGGGAGGGCAGGGACATCCCCTCTGCGGGAGCAGACCCCTCTGCAAATCACCCGAAAAGCAGAGGGCTTCACTGCTTCTCCCTTTCTTGCATTTCAAATGTGATAAGATTATCTTGGATTTCCTCTTGCTTTCATGGCGAGGCTCCCTTTGCACGATAGCTGCTCATCCTGGTCCATGCGATAGTGGTAAATCTGAGTGCAAATAAGTAATTCCCTCTGCCTTTAGATGCAAAGTAGCCACGCACCACCTGGGAAGGTGCGTTTTCAGCTTTGGTGCTAAGTCTGCCCAACCTGCCTGTCCTTGGCAGCCCATGGGCACGGTGAGGCTTTTGGGGAGACTGAAATGGCCCATTGATTCTTTGGGAATAAAGGCAGTGGCAATTTATTACCAGTGATCAAATTCAAGCCACCCTGGGGCAGCCTGGCGAGGCAGAGCCGGTACCGGGAGGGGATGCAGAGCCCACCATGTTCGTGAGACAGGGATCCAGCAGGGCGCAGGGATTTCGGTGCCCACCGGCAGACCTCGGCCGGGCTCCCTGCGGCAGCAGCACGGGGCTGCTCCGAGTTTCTCACCCCCTAAACCTGCCGGCGCCGCGGGAGGCATTGTGCCTCGGCGTGGGCGCCCGGCGAGTCTGCAGCAGTGGGAGGAGGAGGAGGAGGAGGAACTGAGCTTGCCAGGCGCGAGGCTGATTTGACAGAGCTGTTCCCGGCTGCGGATGCTGGGGCAGGCGCCTGGGGTGCTCGCAGGAGCCCCTGGCATGGTACCACCCCGTGTGCCGGACGCATGCGTGCCGTCTGCGGTGCTGGCACTTGCCTGGTGCTGCATTAAGCCCCCCAACGCTGCCGGGGAGAGCCGAGGGACCCCTGAGCAGAGCGGCTTTGCATGCGGGTAACTGCTGTCAACGGGGAGGAGCAGGAGGCAGCGGCGATGCCGGGTACCGCTGGGCTGCGTGGGCTGGGGCGCGGGGCTCGGGGCTGCGAGAGGGCGAGGAGTTAATCCTCGTGGCAGCAAATCTCCTGAAAGCCCTCCCCGAGAGCTGCTCGGGGAGCCCCTGCGGCATGAAATGCGAGGGACAGGCTGGCCCCGCTGCCCAGCTCTGGGGGGCCCCGCGGCCGGCGCCCGGGCTGTGCCGCAGCCCCGCATGGCGCTGCTGGAGGATGCTCCCACCGGCGCCGGGGCCGCGCTCGGCTCTCGCGCTGGATGCTGATTCACGCTGCTGCATTAGCAAAGCCCGCAGCCCCCGCTCACGCTGTCGACTCAAGAGCACTTATCCGGCTGGGCAGAGCACTGCCTCCCCCTGCCCGGCAAATCCATCCCAGAGGGGAGCAGCAGGACCCCCAGATCCTGGTCGCTGTGTCCCAGGGATGCTGGCACCCACCCGGGGGGGCCACCGTGCCTGCCGGGGCTGGGGGCTCACCGCGGCTGCGCATCGCCGGCTCGTCTGCTCCGGCTCTTTGGGCTCTTCGGTGCCCTGGTTTGGGGATCAGGGAGTGGCGAATCCTGGGCAGAGGAGAGGCCTGGGCTGGCCGTTGTGGGCTTTGAGCATTAGGCAGGAGGTAGCCTGGAAAAAACCAGCCCTGGGGTGGCAAATGCAAAAGGCTGCATCGGGGTGAGCTGGCCATGCCCCCTCCTCTCCTGCCCCCCCTTGTCCTGCTCCTCGCGCTCCCCTGGACCGGGGCCGAGCAGCACTTAGCGTTTCCAGTCGCCCATCGATTATCAGCTGGCTGGTCCCATCGCTCGTGTTGCTCTGGGCTGGAGCTGCCAAAATCTGGGACAAATACCAGCATTGTGAAGGGGGGGGGCCACACGGTGCCCCCAGCCCGGCCATCCCCGGCAGCCCGTGAGTGCAGAGGGGCTCGGCGGGGTGGACATGCTGAGCGGGTGCTTTCCGGAGCTCCGCTGCAGCAGTTCACACTCCGTGTGCCCGAGGTGCTGCCTCCCGGAGCAGCTCCCGCCGAGCCTCTGGATCTGGCCTATTTATTTACAGGAAAACGGGCTCTGTGTTTCCCGAGGGATTAGCTGCTGCTGCCGCATCGTGCGGGGATCTGTGCTTCCTTACCTGATTTCACTGGTGAACGGGTGATTCTGACTTAATTAAGGAAAAACAGGCGCCCAGCCCGCTGTGGGGACAGCCTCTGCCTGGGTGCAAACTCGGTGGGGTGCAGGGCTAGGTGTCAGAGCCCTTGTCCCATCTCTGCCCCGAGTAATGCCACCACTGCAGGCACCCTGCGTCCCTGCGGCAGGGACAGGGACCCGGGGTCAGGGGAAAGCTTGTGCCGTGTCTGGAGCCTGGTGGGAAAGGGGCTTTAGACCATGGGCAGGTACCTGCTGTGCTTTTGCTTTGCCTTATAAATTAAGAAAGCCCTCGCCCTGTGCCCGCAGCATGCCCTGTCGGGGCAGGACCCTGGGCACGCAGCATCCCGGCGTTCCGGGGCCGTGGGAGCAGGCAGGGAGCACAGCCCAGATGTGCCGGGGATGCAGTCCACATCTGTCCCTGTACAGGTGGCCCCGGGGACTAAACTGATGCCCTGGTGCAGGGGGTCACCCCTGTGCCGGCACTTTGCATGGTTCCCGTCTCCCCGGGGCCGTTTCCCTGCCTTCACCTCCTCTCTCTGTTGCGTTTAACCCGCAGTTCCCCCGCGCCCAGGACCCGCGGCACCGCGGCAATGTCTCTGCCGGGGAGCAGACGCTCGTCCACCGGATCGCGAAGGTGAATATGCTTCGGCCTCTGGCCCCTGGGACCGGGCACTGGTGCCTGCCCGGTGCTTCTCCCGGCTGGCAGCAGGGAGGGAACGATCCCCACCTACACCACGAGCTGCCACTTTGCAGCACAAACCCCCAGCCCGGCTTTCGGGGGGGTTGCATGTCGCTGCCCGCCGCACAGCACTTCCCCGTCCGTGCATGCAGCCCCCCGAGCGCTGCACCCCCCCGTCCCTCTCTGTCCGTCTCTGCCGCAGCCGGGACCGACCCCTCTGTCCGTCCAGGCAAAGGCAGGCGGTGGCGGAGGGCCCCGGCCCCGGGCAGCGGCACAGGGGTGCTGGGGTTGGGGCGGTGAAGCTGGGGGCTGTGTTAGCCCTTGAAAAGCCTCTCCTGGAGCTGCAGTGATAACGAGCAAGAGGGGAAAAAAGAGAGAAGAAAAGCATTTATTCCCCTCCAAATGTCTCCGTGACCTGGGTTGCTGTTATTTAGGAACTGGCTGCCACCGGCAGCACGGGCAGAGAGAAAAGGCAGATCTGCCCCTGTGTAGGTGCTGACCTGGCAGCGGGGTGGCTCGAGCTCTGCTGGGGCCACACTCCCAGGGGGCTCCCGAGGGGCTCCTGGTCCTCGGGATGCGGGGATGCCGTGCCGGCATCCGGGGGATGCCATGCCAGGGGTGGGGAGCAGGTGGGCAAACCCCCCAGCCCTGCCTGTGCAGCCGTCACCGTGTCCGTGCCATTTTGATCCCTGCTGTTTGTTTTGTCCTTTTGTCTTGTGTGTTCTCGGTGTGGTGGTTGGCAGTCGTGGGTTTTATGGACGGAGTGGCTTTGCCTCCTTCTTTAAGTCTTCAGCGCCCTCAGCCACTCGGCCTGAGACACAGCCTCTTCTCCCTGCCTCCAGGCGCCCCTCGCCCCCCGGGAGGGACACCTACGGCACCTCCTCGCTGAGCAGCAGCAGCAATTCTGGCTCCTGCAAGGGCAGCGACAGCAGCCCCACCCCAAGGTAACCCATCACCCGTGGCCCCAGGGCGGCTGCCGGGTGCCCCTTGGCACGGGGGAGCAGCACCCGTGCTGCCGGTGCCGGTGCCCGGCGGGGACAGGAGCGCAGGGGCCGGCGGAGCGAGGCTGTGCGCTTGGCGGCTGGGGGAGCCGGAGCCGGCGGAGCTGCTGGTGTGTCTCGCAAAGACCCCCACCGTCTTCCTCCAAACCTCGCCGCCGCCGTTGTTGTGTCTTTTCCCTCCCCACCCCCCCGCCTGCCAGCCCGGCGCCCCGTCCCCTTCCCTCCCGTCCTGCCGTGGCTGTGGCTTGCACCCTGCACGCGTCCCTCCCCGGCTCCTGCACCCCGAGGAGCACCCTGGGTCCTTCGGGGCCAAGGGCAAGGTGGACAAGAGCTTCGTTTCCATCGCCCGTGCTACCTGGCAGAGGTCTGGCGAGGGCGGGTGACAGCCTGGCTGCTCCGTGGGGAGCTCCCACTGCGCTCGGGGCATGAACCCAGCCGGGCACCGAGCTAGAGATAGGCACCGGCCCCAGCCCTGTGGGCACAGCAGCCTGCGCTGGCATTTTGGGCTCCTCCTGCCTGTCCTCAGTCACCTCCCAGCTCCCAGAGGTGGCATCAAATCCGGGAGGAGATGAGGGGCCTGAGGGTAACCTGGGAACGGAGCCCGCGCACGCCGCAGCAGGGAGCGGTGGCCGTCCTGCTGCCGTGGGGTGTTGCAAGGCCACGCTCCTGCCTGGCTGCTCCTAACGCAATGCTTATGTCTCTGGCCAGAGGCTGCTGGTGCTGCTGGGCTGCCTGCCACCACGCACGGGGGTTTTAGTCCACCCTGCTGCCGTGCACAGGGGTTTTAGTCCACCCTGCTGCCGTGCAGGAGCGGCTCGTGCTGCGCACAGCTCTCTGCGCACCTCCCAGCCCAGACACGCAGCCCCGTCCCGGGTCAGCCCCTGCTCTCCACACTACCCTGGGCTTTGGACCAGAGACGTCACCTCGTCCGTCCTGGTGGCAGCACGAGGAGGGTCTGGATGTGCCGCTGTCCCAGCCCGGAGCAGATGCCAGATGCCCAGCTTGCTCTCCACGGGCAGGACGGCCGCCAGCTCCAGACCTGCTCCAGCCTGATCCCTCCCCTGACACATCTTCCGACTCCATCTCTGATGGGGCTGATCCCACCCTGGGGACCTGCCGTTCCCCGTAAAGCTCGCTCTGGGCACGCAGAGACCTGGCTGCCCGCCTGCTCCCGGCTCTGCTCAGGCACCCGCTGCCCCGGCGAAGCCTGCAGCTCTGCAGAGGGCTCAGCAGCCGCGGGCAGCGCGTTTGGGAGCTGCACCCACCCTCCTGCTGGTGCCACAGCACCCTGAGACACCCACTCTGCTCCTCCCGCCCACGGGGCTCCTTCGGGGTGTGCTCCGGGGCTGCACCCCCTGCGGTGGCGTCTCCCTTGGGGCCCCTCCGCCGAGCCCACGCGGGTGGGTGACGGCCGTGTCCCCGCAGGCGCTCGGCCAAGTACAACCTCTGCAGTGACAACCATGGGATAAAGCCGCCGACGCCGGAGCAGTACCTGACCCCGCTGCAGCAGAAGGAGGTCTGCATCAGGCACCTGAAAGCTCGCCTGAAGGACACGCAGGAGCGGCTGCAGGACAGGTGAGCGTGGGGTCAGTGGGCACAGACCCCCCCCCCCCCAGCACGGGAGCCGCTGGGAAGGGTCCCAGCACCAGCCATCACCACCCACGGTGGCAGATCCTGCGTGGGACTGGGCCTCCTGGGCACTCTCTGTTCCCAGCGCCGCGTCTTGTCCTCGGGCTCGTGCCCAGGCACCGGGTTCACGGCTTCGCAGCGGCGTTACAGGCACGCAGTGCTCTGGCATTGCTGCCCAGCTGACGGGGAAGCCGCAGATTCGGGGGGCTGCGGAACCCCTCCGTCCCACCTGCGGTGACTGCGCTCTCCCCTGCGCCTCCGGTTAAGTCTCTGCCACGCTTTTTCTGAATTTCAGCGTCAGAGAGGGCTAATCCCCATCTGCTGCTCTCGGGCTTAGGCACGTCCTCGCCGGCGTGCCAGCTGCCACGCGCCCGCCCGGGGCCCCTGCCCGTCCCCACGCAGCCCCTGGGCTCTGCAGCCTCTCTGGGAAGGGGCCGAGCATCCCTTCCGAGGGTGGCCGAGCATCCCTTCCGAGGGATCCCTGAGCATCCCTCCGAGGGTCCCTGAGCTGCTGCATCCCTCCCTGGGTCTCAGCTGTGGGTGTTACTGGGTGAGCTGGCTCCAGCTCAGCGCCGGGCACGCGAGGACAGGGTTGGCCCCGCAGCCCCCTCAGCGCCGCGGCGGTGCCGTCCCCGTCTCCCGCAGGGATGCTGAGATCGAGGACCTGAAGACGCAGCTGTCGCGGATGCAGGAGGACTGGATCGAGGAGGAGTGCCACCGCGTGGAGGCCCAGCTGGCGCTGAAGGAAGCCCGCAAGGAGATCAAGCAGCTGAAGCAGGTCATCGACACGGTGAAGAACAACCTGCTGGAGAAGGACAAGGGGCTCCAGAAGTATTTCGTGGACATCAACATCCAGAACAAGAAGCTGGAGACGCTGCTGCACAGCATGGAGGTGGCGCAGAACGGGGCGCTGAAGGAGGAGGGGACCGGCGAGTCGGCCGGGGGGTCCCCGGCCCGTTCCCTCACCCGCAGCTCCACCTACACCAAGCTGAGCGACCAGGGGGCCGGGGACCGCAACGTGGGGGGCTCGCAGACCATCTCGCTGGACGAGGGGGCCGACAGCGGCTTCGTGGGGGCAGAGGAGGCTCCCGGCCATACGGACCCGCTGGAGGAGGGGGGCGAGCCCGGCGCCCGCCTGCCCCCCAGCAACACCTACGAGAAGCTGCTGGGGCTGCGGGGCAGCGTGGAGGCCGGGGTGCAGGCCAGCTGCATGCAGGAGCGAGCCATCCAGACGGACTTTGTGCCCTGCCAGCCCGACCTGGACACCATCCTGGAGAAGGTGATGAAGTCCCAGGCTTGCAGCCTTGGCAGCCCCACCTCGGCCTGGGTCTCCGAAATGGAAGACATGGTGCCCGGCCCCGAGCTCTCCAACCCCACCGGGGCCACGGACCTGCTGGTGGCCGAGCCCGACGCCGTGACGGCGGGTGCCGGGGCGGAGGCAGGTGCCCCCTGCAACCCGGCGGTGCGGCAGCCCCCCAGCGCCAGCCCCTCCGTGGCCATCGCCTGCGTGGCGGAGGAGGAGACGACGGAGGTGACCGGCTGCGAGGCTGCCCCCGCCAAGAGCTACTGGAGCCGCCACTTCATCGTGGATCTGCTGGCGGTGGTGGTGCCGGCGGTGCCCACGGTGGCCTGGCTGTGCCGCTCGCAGCGCCGGCAGGGCCAGCCCATCTACAACATCAGCTCGCTGCTGCGGGGCTGCTGCACCGTGGCCCTCCACTCCATCCGCAGGATGGGCTGTCGCCCCGTCGCCAGCCCCGGGGGCAGCACCCAGCCCTGACCCCCNGCGTGTCCCCTCTCTGCCGGGGTTCTTCGTCGGCTCCAGCTCATTATGCAGCCTCAGGGGGTGGGAAGGGGCAAGGGGGGGTCCGTGGGTGCATGGGGACATGCTGTCCCCCCCGCAGCTCCTTTATCCTGGAGGAGGGAAAGGACCGTTGCTGGAAGAGAGGTGTCAAGCGGCGATGTGGGACGTGGCCCCAGGCATCATGCTGTGACCCCCTGCCTGATAGACGCCCCTGCCCGGCAGCTGCTGGAGTGCCTCCGGCTTGGGGGGGGGGCTGCACCCCACCGGGTGGGCTCTCCCTTCGTTGCACTTGCTTTTCCGTTGTCCTTGCCCTGCCCCGCAGCCAGCCCTGCCGCGGGCGGGCAATGTCGAGGAGCCGCCCGGCAGCGGGGAGAGCCGGTGGGCCACAGTGGGACCCCCCCCGGGTGCGTTTCTTGCTTCAGGTGCAGGTTGCACCGTGACAGCAAAGTCTGGCAGGACAGCGGGAACCCGCCCGGGCACAGGGACCGGCTCTGGAGGCGGTGGGAGCCCGTGGGGCACCTTCGCCCCGGGCTGCTGACCCGCTCCGGTGTCCGTCCTCCTCCCTCCGGTGGGACGGTGCCCTGGCCGGGCCCTGCTCGGCCCCTCTTCAAGGCACCCGTCGCTTGGGAGATGCCTCCCTGCACCGGGACAGAACGGGGCTGTGGCTCCGACACCATCGAGCGAGGCTGAGCGGCCCCCGGGGGAGCCGCGGTCCCTCCCTCCCTTTGCTTTGCACTATATTCACTTTTGGGTTTGGTTTTTTTTTTGGTCCAGACTGAAGCCCTGTTGTTGGGGGCCGAGGCAGCGGCGAGCGGCGGGGGAAACCCCCAGCCCTGGCTGGGACCAGGGGGGTCTCCCCATGCTGGTGATGCCGGCGATCCTGCCCTGCACTGGGGCCCGGGGATGCCTTTGCTGGGAGGCAGCGAGGGAGTGCGGGCAGGGCCGAGCGCCTTTGCCTGCCCCATCCCAGCCGAATCCCCCACTTTGCTGGTGACCTCTGGAAAAATGCCTTTTTTTTGTTGGAAAAGCAAAGACAGCAAGGATTGCTCAGTGGGGGCTGGCGCGGCGCAAGACTTGGGGCTCCCCCGGGCACGCGGCGCTCCCGCCCCGTGAATGTCTGTGGCTTCTTCGTGACTTGAACTAACGGTGTTTCCCCCTCTCCCCGCTCCACCGCCCAGCCCGGCTGCCGGCCGGGCGCCCTGGGAGCCGGCGATGCTCCACGCGCCAGCGGTCCCCGTAGGGGCACATGCCACGTCCCGCATCCCCCCGCGCTTCCCCACACCTCCCGTCCGGCGCTGGGGCGCGGGGCAGCGGCTCTGCCCGTGCCGGGGGGCGGCGGAGGCAGCGGCAGCCGCTGGCACAGCACCGGGTGCTGGGTGAAGTATTTGGGGAGAAACGGTGGCCGATGTAAGCGGAGCTAGGATATACGCCTCTTGTGCAATGTATTTGTGGATCTGTGTACACGTCTGTTAGACTATCCAAAGCTTTGCCAAGAAATAAATGTAACGATTATATTTGAAAGACAAATCTATATAATATATTTTTTAAATACAGAACTGAAAAAGCTGTAACCCCCCTTTTCTTGTTTCCCCTGTCCTGTACTCGCTGTCTGTGGTGGCTGTAATAAACGTCGCTGGGTCTGTGTCTGCTTTGGCTGGAGCCGGCCTGTGGCGTCTGCCCCGAGGGGGGCTGCCCCGAGCAGGGACACGGGGACCCCGGGCCAGGGGGAGGCACGTGCCCCATCCCTGCTGAGGAGAGGGAGGAGAGGGCCGGGGGGCCGCGGGGGACAGCACAGGCTGGCGGTCCCCCCGCACAGCCACCAGCTTCTGTAGGGATGAGGGTTTTTGTGCTAAACCAGCTCCTTTTGGGGATGCTGCGGGGGTACCTTCAGTGGCTCCTCCAAGCTTCCAGGAGCGCGCGCAGGCTTGGCCGCGGGGGCTGCCCATGCCGGCCCCCCGGGATGGCAGCGATGCCGTCAGAGGTCGGGGACAGAGTGGTCCATGGCCGACTTCACCAGCCCCGCCGAGAGCCTGGGCACAGGGACGGGCGCTCAGCGCAGGAGTCGGGGGGACCCCTCGGGGGGCACCGGGGGCCATGGCGGGGTGGGGGTGGTCTCACCGTTTGACCATGTGCTCGTAGATCACGGTGGGGATGATGGTCAGCGTGATCACGTTCCCGGCCCCTGCCAGCACCTCCGTGAGCTGCTTATCCTGCGGGAGAGAGCGGGAGGGTCCCGTGGGGTGCCCGGCTCTGCCCCCCCATCCCGCCGCAGCTCCTTACGGCTCCAGCCCCCGCAGGGCTGCCCTGGCCGGATCCTGGGCACCCCCGGGCACATTTTGCACCGCCGGTTGTGCACAGCCCCTACCTTCATGCCGATGACGTTCTGGCCGTTCACCTCGCAGATGTAGTGGTGGGTGAGGAGGCCGTTGCGGGCGGCAGAGCTGTCCTTGGCCAGCGACACGATTTTCCCCTTCTTGACTACGACACCGATGTGGCCGCTGCTGTCCTTGTGCACGGTGACGGTGCGCTGGAAAGGCCTGTGGGGACAACACGGTCAGCACCGGCACCGCCGCCGGCATCCGCCTGCCCGCCGCCCGCTCACCTGTCCCGCACCACCATGACGATTTTCTCCGGGGACGCCTTCTTCAGCGCCCGCTGCGCCTTGTCGCTGCTCCAGCCCGTGCAGTTCTTGCCGTCGATCTGCAGGATCTGGTCACCGAAGCGCAGCCCCACCAGCGCCGCCGGCGAGTTGGCCTTCACCAGCTGCACGAAGATGCCCTGGGGACATCGTGGGGGGGAGATGGCATGGGGACCGGGCAGCCGTGCCATGCCGCACCATGCCGTGCTGCACCGCGCCGTGCTTTGCCATTTAATGCCACACGTTGCCATGCCGTCATGCACCGTGCCGTGTCACGCTGCGCTCTGCTGCCATGCTTGTGCCATGCCGCACCATGCCGTGCTGTGCCACGGTGCTGTGCCGTGCCACACCGCGCCACGCCGGGCACAATCCTGTGCCAGCCCAGCCCCCTCACCTGGTCGACGTTTTTCAGCTGCAGCCCCGTCTTGCCCCGCTCGTCCTTGCAGAGGTGGATCTCCCGCACACCCGGCTTGATCTCTGCCCGCCGCAGCCCCGCGTTGTTCCCGCTCAGGGGGGCGACCAGCTGGCCCGGGGGGGGCCCGGCGGGGGTCAGCGCCTGCGATGGAGCCAGGGGTCAGCGGGGCCGGTGGTGGCACAGAGCCCTGTGCACATCAGCCCTCGGGGGGGTGCTGCATCCCTTCCCTGGGCAGGATGCGGCCCCGGAGGGACCCCCCCCACCCCCAGCAGCGATGCTGTGGCACGGGGGGGGGCCTTCGCAGGGCGGGCGAGAGCCGCCAGCCCAGACACCTACAGTGCTGCCTTCGGGGAGCAGGTTCTTCTGGATCTCCTCGCTGGAGAGAGCGAGCCCCATGTAGTTCTCCAGCTCGGCCAGGTTGGGGTACAGCACGGGCGGCGCTGCGGGACACACCGAGGGTGGCCTCAGCTCGCGGGGTCCCCGACCCACGGCCAGTGCCTCCCTCCCCAGGAGCCCCCCGGGACCATGGGCCAGCAACCGGCATAAAGGACAAGGCAGAGGATGGGCCAAGGGAAAGAAACCCCCAAATCCCATCCCCTACCCATGCACCGAGCTGGGGGGGGCCCTCAGCTGAGCCCCCCCCCACGGTAAGCATCGTTCCCCTGTCCCCACACAGCCCCTTGACAGGGAGAGCTGATCGCAACCCACGTTACCGGTGCCCGAGACGAGCTTCGGCTTCTCGGTGACCACCGTCGTGGCGGGGGTCCTCACCCCGGCAGCTGCCTGCGCCTGCCAAGAGACGGGGTTTGCTTGAGGCTCTGCCCCCCAGCCCTGGGGACCCTCCGAGGGTGGGACCCCACAGGGACCCACTGGGGTCTGCTCACCCCCCTGTAACGCTGCTGCGCGGACACTGACCTGCAGGATCTGGTGGCCCTTCATGTCCTCCAGGGAGGGGTAGAGCGTTGCCATCGCTGCTGCCGTGGCTGTGCCTGGGGATGGGGACGGGGCGATTCAAGGCTGGGGCCCCTCTCCCTGAGCATCCCCCTGTCCTGCACACCTGGCTCCGTGTGCCGGAGACGGGCTGTCACCCGGGGCCTCTGGCGTGACTCAGGGCCGTGTCACGGGGCCACCGCCTCCGCCACTTTCCGGCAGCTGGGACACGGGCAGTGGCATTCCGGGCACGGGCACCCCGGGCATCGCTTGGCTGGTGGCAGGTCCCGCTCCCTGCGCCCACCCGCCCGGTGGGGCCATTCCAGCATCACCCAGTCATGGGAGCGGGATGTCACGTGGGAACAGCCCCCCCGACTGCTCCTCGCTGCCTTTAACCCCCATAAAGTCCCCTCCATCCCCCAATGCACCCCGCTTTGTGCCCATGGCAAAGCCGTGCCACCCAGCACACCGTGTGCCCCAAAACACATCGCCCAAACCTCAGGGCGTGGGGACCAAATCCAGCCCCAGCTCCGAGCCCCGCGGGAACCGGGCAGGATCCCGCACGCAGCCCGGGGACCGCAGCATCCCCCCGCCCGGCAGCAGCATCCCCAGACGGGTGAAACCCCCGTTCCCCAGCCCCAGCTCGCCCGGACTCACCTGCCAACAGCTCCCGGCTCCCTGTGCCACCCTCTGCCTGGCCCCGGGGCTTTTATGGCCGTGCCCGGCCCAGGGAGGGGCCAGGCAGCCTCAGCTGACTGCCGCCCCCGCCAGGTAGGGCACAGGTGAGGAAGATGAAGAGGAAGGTGAAGCCAAAGCTGCACAGGGCCCTGGCACTGCAGGGATGGGGACAGGGATCGGGATGGCTTTCTGTGGGTTCGGGCATCCTGGGGGAGCAGGGATGGGGCTGTGCTCCCCCCCCCCCCAGCCACCACGGTGGCCCCCCCTCCCACTGCATCGTCACCCGTGGGTGCCACCACACGGTTTGGCCCCACCACAGCCCTTATGCCCCAGCCCGGGGGACCCAGGGTGCTGCCGGGGGGGCGGGTGTGAAGCGGGGTGCCCCGCTATGAGCAGCCCTGTGTGGGCGGCTGGCTCCTGCTGACACCTTGCTGCCCAGGCGCGTGGGGCTGACGCGGCCGTGACCGGGATGCCGTGTCCCGCACCCTTCCAGCCGTCACCGCTGGCCCCGGGGCACACGCCAGGCGTGACGGCCCCGTGGGAGTCCCGCGCCGTAGGTGGAAAAACTGAGCGAGCGCAGAGCTCAGCTGAGTCAGGGCTCGGGGTGGAACTGGGCATCCCGCTGCCATGGGACATCGTCGCCTCACCCCGGGATCCAGCCTTCCAGCACCCACCTGCGACATCCCGCTGCTGGCACCGGGGATGCCACGGGCCACCGTGTCCCCAGGAGCCGGGCAGCGGGGTCCTGCGGGCACCCAGCCGGGCCCGGAGCCGGTGGCACCAGCCCAGGACGCCGCCGGCATGGGGCCACGGAGCAGCAGCCGGGCACGGCCCAGCTCCCGGCGGCTCCACTCTGCGTGCCAGCCCAGGAGGAAGCATTTTATTTACAGGTGTTATTTTTAGCCCGACGGTGCCCGGCTGCCTCAGCCAGTGCTGGACAAGAGCAGCTCAACCGCTGATAAATACAGCCGGGAGCCGGGGCAGGGAGACGTCCTACAGCAGCCCAAGAAGGATGGTTCCTGGGGGGTCTATGCCTGCCCCAAAACCCTCATCCCCACCGAACCGGAGCTGGAAGGACCCGCACCCCATCTGCACTTGTGGGTGCTGCGGGAGCCGCCGCAGGGGGCTGCGTGCCCAGGGCAGGGGGGGCAGCCGCTGGCCCCAGGGGCACCGGGCTCCCCCCAGCCCTGGCTTATCTCCAGCCAGAAGCCACAGCACTGCCTGGCACTGGTTAATAATTAAAGCAAAAAGCTTTGCAGGAAGAGAAACCCAAGCCCGCTTTGAGTTTCCACCTAGGAGCAGCAGCAGAGGTTGCAGCAAAGGGCAGAGCGTGATGCCCCAGCAGCTCCCCATTCTGCTTAATTGAGTAGCAATTAAGGGTAGTGCTAGCATCTGCCCAGCGTGGCCCCGATCCCACACGACCCTGTGCAACTGTTGGTGTTCCCAAATGGGGAGCTGGAGGGTCCAGCCCGGAGCCCCACGGCCGCTGTTCCCTCCAGCGCCTTCCCCAGCCCCCCCCATTAAATGCAAACTTTGCTCCCCACAAACCCGCTCAGGAGCCGGGACTCAACACGCTATCGATCACAGCCACGTTATCGATCGTGGCAAATGGAGCAAAGGCCGTTTGCGGAGGAGCCTGGTGCTGGCACGCAGCGGTGCCCGAGCAGCGCCTACGCCGTCAGCCACGCAACGCTCGCCAGCCGCCGCCAGCAAACGTCCGAGCTGCAGCAGCGAAGACCAGAAGCGGGGGGCTGAGGGAGCCCCTCCGACCAGGCGCCGTGGGGATCACTAAGAAAGGCACCAAAAAAATCCCCCGAGAGGCTTTTCAGGTCCATGGTGACCTGGCCTGTAAATTCGGCTGCTGGATGTGCCATGTCACGCGATGCGGTGTCCTCCGAAGGGGACCGAGATAAATACACAGATGCCGATTCGCTTCTCCAGAGCTGGAGGGACCCTGGGAGCACACGTCCCTCTGCCCTTCGTGCTCCCAGTCCGGGTTAAGTCACAGCCACAACAGCAAGAGGCTGTGAGGGCAACACTTAATAGGTTATGGTATGGCAATTAATTATGCAAATTCCAGTAGGTCACCGTCACCTGCCTGCAGAGCCCAGCGAGCCCCAGGCATCCCTCTGTGCTCCCAGGGCCAAGCACCCGAGCCTTGCCCCAAAGCAAGGCAGCACAGCCAGAGGCCGGCCCTTCCTGCTGCCACAGCACCCCGCCAGCGCGGCACAGCACCCACAGCACCCCGCCACGGCACCTGCTGTGCTGAGCGACAGACAGGCGAGGGAAAAACCTCCAAGACACAGGGTTGAGAAAAGCCAGCATAAAGCGTTTTTATTGCAATAATAAAACTTGAGACCTTTATGCGGTGGAGAAGGAAGTGAACGGCGGCAATTTCTCTTACCAAATCACTAGGCAGGGCGGAGGGAGGGGGCAGATAGGACAGCAGCGGGGGAAGCTATGCATCCTTTGAGACCAGACAAGCGGCGATGACCAGCATCAGGTGTCAGGAGAGAACGGTCAGGTGTGCTCAGACCGGGGACAGCCGGGGTCTGGTGTTTCCTTTCCAGGGGGGAGAGAGGGGACAAGGGGTGTTTTCTTTGAGCTGACTCCCCACCAGCCCCGCCACCTCCCCTGTAGACAGCACCTTCCGTTTGTCTGCTGTTTTCCTTTTTCTTTAAAGAAAGCTCAACGTAAGCTACTGAATTTTCAGGGTGTGGTGGAGCTCTGATGGAAACCCATCTCCATAAATCCAAAAGCGGGCTGGGGCGGGGAAGGAAGGTCCACCGTGAGATGGCAGAGCGAAGCAGGGGCAGAGCAGCCCCCCTTCCCGGGAGCAAACCCACGGTGCCCGCAGCGGTGCTGCACCCTCCCCGGGGAGCAGGGAAAGCTGCTCCCTCGCTGCCCCGGTTCCAGGCAGGTACCTACACACAATCCTAGCGCTACTTTGCTCTCCGCATCCATTCAGCCTCGACAGCCTCACTCTGCTATGGCTTTTGCAGCAGCAGCAATTTCTGGTTTGAAAACACCATGGAGATCTGCACCAAAACGAGTAACTAACAGGTTTCCTTTTGTTCAAACGACTCCTATCTAAGGTCAGCCCATCTGCGTGCTACTGGTAAAACATAGTCTACACCTGGAACAAAAATAAGATTAAGAACTTGACCCAAAAAGAGTTGAGGTTTATGGCGTATAGTTTAAAAAGACGTAAAAACACGATACAAGGAGGAAGAGTCAGACGCAAAGCTTAGTGACCAAAGGCATTCAATCAAGGTGTAAGGTTATACAATGAGTGTAGTGGACTATCAGGAAAAGCTCCGTACAAAGTCATGTGCACTCTTCTTGAAGCTGAGATTCTGGATTCCTCCATGTGCCAAACCTGCTGGGAGAGAGGAGAGGCAGCGTGACAGAGCCGCCCGCGGAGGAAACCCGGCAAGGAGGGAGCGCGTCTCATCGCGCACCGCGCGGTGCACTCGAAGCAGAAGCCAAGCCCCGATTACAGAGGGGAAGCACAGCCCCATCCTGCCCGCACCGCGGGGCCCGGAGCACAGCCCCATCCTGCCCGCACCGCGGGACCCACAGACCCCGGAGCACAGCCCCATCCTGCCCGCACCGCAGGACCCTGGAGCACAGCCCCATCCTGCCCGCACCGCGGGACCCTGGAGCACAGCCCCATCCTGCCCGCACTGCGGGACTCCGGAGCACAGCCCCATCCTGCCAGCACCGCGGGACCCACAGACCCTGGAGCACAGCCCCATCCTGCCCACACCGCGGGATCCACAGACCCCGGAGCACAGCCCCATCCTGCCCACACCGCGGGATCCACAGACCCCGGAGCACAGCCCCATCCTGCCCGCACCGCAGGACCCTGGAGCACAGCCCCATCCTGCCCGCACCGCGGGACCCCGGAGCACAGCCTCATCCTGCCCGCACCGCGGGACCCACAGACCCCGGAGCACAGCCCCATCCTGCCCACACCGCGGGATCCACAGACCCTGGAGCACAGCCCCATCCTGCCCACACCGCGGGATCCCCAGACCCTGGAGCACAGCCCCATTCTGCCCACGCCGCAGGACCCCGGAGCACAGCCCCATCCTGCCCGCACCACAGGACCCATGCACAAGCAGCAGGAGAGGCAGGAGGGGGAGCAGGCAGCCGAGCCCTGCAGTACAGCAACACAACGCAAGGAACCCCAGGCACGCTCAGCCGGCACCGCAGTGCCTCCACGGCTGGGAACTCTGCTCGGACCACCGTGGTGATGTCCAGCTCACCAGCCTCCCGAAAGCAACTTCTACCCACAGCCAGAAACCTGCCCTGTCCTCCTCATACCCCCCAGGGCCATCACCTCCGTCCCACCTCCCCACACTAGCCTGAGACAAGAGGTGAGGGCCTTGAGTCGCCTGCAAGCCACAACACTCCCCGCCAGCAGCTGCCCCTCCTTACCCGAGGACAGGGTGCTGGGGTAGGTCATTCCAATTTCATGAGTTCCACGTCAAAAATTAGAGTGGCATTTGGTGGGATGATCCCTGGGTGGCCAGTAGAGCCATAGGCGTAATCTGGGGAGATGGTCATCTTTGCCCGCTGACCAACGCTCATCTGGGGGCAGGGAAAGAAACACAAGGATGTCAGGAGATGGGCACAATCACGGGGTGAGTGACAGCAAGAGGGAGACAGACATGTCCCCACTCTTTTCCTTACACTGGGCAAGAGCAAGGACCAAGGCTGGACAAACCGGAGGGGACAAAAGAGGAATGGGAAGAACATCAGAAGGGAAAGGCAGGCAGCATGGGCTGGAAAAGGAGCAGGCACGCAGGAGCCGAAGCTGCGCCGTGCCCACCAGCCCTCCCTCCGCGTGGGCTTCAGAGCCCGGGAGCCGTCTCCGCTCGGAGCGGGAGGCCCGAGCGCTCCCCGCCGCGTTCGTTCCGAGCTGAGTCAGTAGAGAAATGTCACCGCTGAGTCACCAACGTGCCGTAGGTGTTCCTGGGGCCCGGCCCTGCTCCACTCCTGCCATCTGGCAGGTGGCAATGCAGAAGGTGATATTCACACCCACACCTCCCAGTGCCGAGGGGGCGGAGGGGTGGAAAACACAGGGGAATAAAATAAAATAAAAAAAATAAAATAGAGAAGGAGCTGCACACAGTGATTTCTGCCCACGCTGCAGCTCCCCAGGCGCAGGGCTCTGCGCAGCCCTGCAAGGGAGACCGCGAGGCGGAGAAGCACCGGGCACCTGAGCGACTCCTTCCTCCCAGCCGCGGATCACCTCCTGCTTGCCCATCACGAACTTGAACGGCTTGTTCCTGTCGCGGGAGGAATCAAACTTCTTCCCATCCTCCAGCATACCTGGGGAGAGAGGGAGGGAGACGATCGTGACACAGGGACAGAGCCACGCTCGCCTGCGTGAAACAGGCTGTGACCTGGCAGCCTGAGCGGGTGACAGTCACCCCTGGGAGAGCTCACATGGCCCTGAGTCGAAGACGTTTCTCATCTCAGCTGCCTTTCCCCTGGGGAAACACCTGCACGGGGTGGCCTGGAGGGGAAAAGCCCCACCAGCACCCCCCAAGGCATCACCCAGCCTGGCAGGAGCAGCCCTAGGGCAGGGCAGGATTGCTCCTGCTCCTGGCAGCTTCCACCCCAAGACAAGCTCTGCTCTGGGCTGGGACCGAGGACAGACGAGGCAGATGGCGGCGGGGGGGAACCTTCCCCACCTTGCAGCACCGCTGCCAGCCGTGTTGCAGGCAGCAGGATCAGGCACAGCGCTTCCCATCCCACCAGCAAATACACCTCCCGCTCCTCGCCATGGGCAGGTTTCCATCCTTGGGCACCCAAAACAGAGTCAGGGCTCCAGTGTCTCATCTCAGCTGCTGCCGGCCTCCAGCCCTCCCCGTGCCCAGCTGCATCCTGCTGGTTTTCAGCCAAGTCACTCCTGCACCCAGGAACGACGAAGGGGAGAGGCAGCACCAAGCACTGGACACACGTGCCCAGGGCAGCCCTCGTTCCCCCGGCACACGCTGCACGGTGAGGGCTGAGCGAGGCCGATATCCCCAGGGCTAAATATAACTCCTCAACGAGCAAAGGAGGAATTTCCTCCCCTCCCTTGCTCCCTGCCTGACCTTCTTGGGGAATCTCAAGAGCTGGAGCTGCCTTATAGGAGCAGCAACTCTGCCAGCCGGTGGAGTTGCTGCTTCTATAAGGCAGCTCTGGCTCCACATTAACAGAGCCGGCACCCCATGCAATAAGAGAGATAATAAACTCTCCTGCAGACACTCCTCACTTCTTCACTGCCCAAAAACCTGTTTTCTTGGCTGGAAACAGCTGTATAGTCTTGCAAAACCAAGCTTGTCCAGCAAGGCATGGGGCAGAGTGATTTCCCTTCACCAGGGCACTGCCCAGGGGAAGAGAAAATGCGTCTGTGCAGAAGGGGAGTCAGGGCATCTCAGCCCCGGTTCGCACCGTGACGGCAGCCAGAGCGAATGGCACACAGGCACGGGCAGTCGTGGTGATCGCAGGCACTGAAAGAAGGGAATGGGAAAAAATACATCACCTTTGCAGGGGCAACGAGCACCGAAACCTCTGGGCTGCAGGGAGGTGCAGGGGGTGGGGGCCAGCAGCCCCACGTTTCAGTCAGGGAGTGGAATTAAGCTTTTCATTTCACAGAACGGAAAAATCCCCCCTCCAGGGCTCTGAGCATCAGCACCAGCTCAGCCGGTCAGGCCTCAGTCCTGGACTTTGGAATAGTAAATCTGGAGTTTTCTTGTTTCCTCCTTCCAGGATAAACCTCTTGTCGCTGAACCTGCTTCCAAGCCCCGTCTGGCACCGCTCCCCGCTCCCGTCCGCTGGCCTTCCTCCCGCCCGGCGGGGACGCTGGCAGCAGGGACACGGGGCAGGCCATGCCGGCTGGCACAGGCAGCGCCACTTGGCCGTGACACGAGCTGACCCTGAGCTCAGCTCTGAGCCCGCAGGCATCGCAACGAGCTGGGGTGGCTGCAGAAGGACGGAGGGGACAGCTCGTGCCTGCTGCCCTTCTCCCCGGGCACCCGCAGATGAAAAACCCCGGGGGCCATGGAGCACAACCCCCCCCCTGCTTGTCACGGCAAAGAGGGACCTGCGGGATGCTTGCGGGGCACCCGCTACCCGCAGAAGCGCATCCCCAACGCCCCGGCCAGGGGAAGGTAGAGGCACCGTCAGCAGCACAGGAGACGCTGCAGACCTCGCGCAGGAGCGGACGGCACTGCCCGCCCCCGCCGTCGAGCTCACCTGTCCGAATCCAGCCTCGGGAAGCGTTTCGGAACTGGCAGCGCCCGGGCCGCAGGAGAGGGGTTAATGGGCTAAGCTGGTTGCAGCAGCCCAGGGGGATCGATCACTCGGGCTGCCCCTGGCCCGAGGAAGGTGCAGGTCGCACATGGGAGCTGGTCCCTACTTCCCGGCACGAGGCTGTCACGCTCCCCCCATGCCAGTGGGGAAAACAAAAAGGCTCCAATGCTTCGGAGACAGCAACCTCATCTCAGGCACTTCCTCTGCCCGTGAGGCTCCCGGGAGATTTCTCCAGCCCTGGACAAGTAGGAGCAACCATTTCCTCATCCCTGCCATCCCCGAGCAAAGAGATAACACGATCTTAAAGCTATTACAGAGGCAAAGCATCCTCTGGCAAAAACAGTTGCCCCACCAGAGCCCCAGGAGCAGCAGCCAGCCCCCGGCACACCCCGACTTGCCGCAGCCCCCAGCAGGGCTCCCTGCTTGCCACCACCAGTCGCCCGAGGAGGGCAGAGCCCGCGGAGGTGGGTTACGGAGACCCACCTGCCCCGGCTCCCACCCTGAAAGACTTGACCCCCCCGCGATGATCTCAGCTGGGCTATACGGACACCGGGGGGGTCTCGGGGGAACTGCACTGAGGAATCACTATCAGGAATAGTGTGGCCAGCANAGAGCCCTGCAGCCGGGACGGAGCGAGGGGCTCTGGAGAGCAGCCCCAGCTCCGGACAGGCAGCGTGGCCCTGCCAGGTCTCTGCCACACTTGGCAGGCAGCAGCCAGCTGCAACGTGCGACTTGGCTCCGGTCCCCCCCGGGCGGGCAGAGGCGGCGGAGAGCGGCGCTGGAGCAGGCAGAGGCAGCCCCCGAGATAAACCTGCAGGTCCGGGTTTTGCCGGGGGGGGTGTGGAGCACCACCCACATCCCCTCCAGCCCCTCTGGCCTGGGGTGCCAATCCTCGATCCTCGGCATGGCCATTGCCCCGGGGCTCCTGCACGCAGCCGGCTTCTCGAGGAGAGACCGGAGCAGCAGGGCAGGTACCTCTGCTGCAGCCGGGGGAAGGGACAGGATGGGAAACCCTTCCCGAAAGCCCTGGGATACCCGGCATGCTCCAACCCCCTGCGTCAGCACAGGGCTGCCCAGCTGAGGTTAAATCCTGCCTCCAGCAGCAATTTCTGCTGGAGGTTTTAGCTCCCAGGGCTCGAGCTGCCTGCACCAGCGCTTCCCATCACCCAGCGCACCCCCATCACCACCCGCAGCTGGATGCGGGAGGGGGCTCTGCCCACCGTTCGCCAAGGCCTGGCAGGAGAGAGGACCCCCAGCGCGGGCAGGGAAGACGTGCTTCAGGAGAAGGCGCTGAGCTCCCGCAACCCACCGACTGGCAGTCGCACGCCTCGGTAGGAAATGTCTCGTAACCGCGGAGCGTTTGCTGCTGCTGTGCGAGCGTGGCAGCACCCAGACGCAGCGGGGAGAGCCCCGCCGCGCCAGGTGCCATGCAGACACCAGAAGAGCCGGCAGCCGAGGCGCGTCCAGCCCGCGCAGCCACGCACGGGTGCTGGGGAAGGACGGCAGTCCCCTCTGTGCTATCCTGCTGGAGAAAGCCAGTTTTCTCTAGTATTTCCAGCATTTCCACCCCCTGCTCTGAGCTCACCTCCCTCCGAGACACAACAAGCTGGGCAAAGCCGTTTTGCCAGGTCAAGTCAGACTCTCTCCCGTCCCGGCGTTCCTGTCATGGCAATGGGCCCCCATTTCCCCTCCAGAAGCACGGTGGGCTGGCCGCGGTCTCCCTGCACTCCCTGCAGCCCCCACGCGCTCACACAGCAGCTCCCCCCCAGCAGCAGCAGCAGTTCCCCCTTGCAGTAGCTCTCTTCTCCCCCCCAGCCCGCTCCCGGGGAGCGCGATACCCAGCCCCGGCAGCGCGCTGGGGCACTGCGGGAGCCCCAACCACACCAGCACAGCATCCCGCTCCCGCTCCCGCAGCCAGACCCAGGGGGGCTCAGGTCTGCTGGCCCCCAACCCACACCCCCCTCCCTATCAACTTGCTCCTACGCAGCCCTTCCGCCCCACACCAGTTGCTGCAAGCAGTCCCGAACACATCGGGGAACTTTATCCTTGATTTAAGAGCCCTCTGTAGCAGATTTCACATCAAAGGCTGTTTCGGACGCCCCGCCGCGCCGCGTCTCCAGCGGCACTCCCCCTGCTCCCCGCAGGCTGCAGGCACGACCTCCCGCAAAGAGCGGGGGACCCGGGACCGAAGGAGGGGGACAGGGTCCAATTCCCCCAGCTCCCCCCACGCACCTCCGCAATCCCGGCGTCTCCCAGGCAGGCGGCCCAGGCAGGCGGCCCGGAGGATGCTCCGCTCTCCACCTCCTTCCCCAGCACTGCCCTCCCACACCGGGGCCGTCTGTCTGTCCGTCCCTCGCCCCTGGGATGAAATGGCTGCTCTTGGTGGGGCCAGGCCCCACGGAGCAGGGGCCTGGGGACAGGCAGAAGCAGCGGCAGCCACCGGACGGCTGACCGAGCCGGCTCCCCACGCGCCCTCACCCTTGGGTCACTGCATTTTTTTTTTTTCCCGAAATGGTTTTTAACCAAACCACTGCGCGTCCATAACCCAGCGCGGGGAGAGCTGACTCGTCGCACACCCATCACAGCACACCTGGACCTCCCCAGCACCGGCAGGTTTCTGCGCGGGAGCAAAGGGCAGCCGGGGACGGAGCTGACGCAGGGCTCGGGAAGGAGCCTCGGAGCACGGCACCTCCCGCACCGCGCTCCGATGCTGCTCCGGGATCGGCGAGCACCGTAACGGGGCTGGGGAATCAAAGGTTTCTAACGTTTTCTGAGAGCCAAGCCCCGCGCTGGGCTCTCGCAGGGCAGGCTGTGGGCAGCCGCGCTGCCGGCACGGGCAGCGTTCAGCAACGAAAACAGCGTCGGGGCCTGAAGGTGTTTGATTTCTGCTGCCTGCCGAGGCGGGGAGGGGGGGCAGAAGCTGCCTGCAGAGGAAACTGGGGGGATAAAGGACAAAAGGAGACAATAATAACAAACAAACAACAACAACAAAAAAAAAGGAAATTAGAGAAGCGTTCCCACGCGCAGCGGATCGCTGCTGCTGGGGAGGGTCCGTCAGGAGCAAGTCACCACGCAGCACTTTGCCCGAAGCGCGGGGACGGGAAGCCGGTGACCCACCAGCAGCTCTGCCGGGGCGGGGGCCGGAGCCGGGAAGAGCAGCAGAGCTCCGGCAGCGCCGCGGGAGGGGAGAGACGGCGCCGGGAGCCGGGAGGGCTGGCAGGCGGCAGGGCTGGCCCACCGGGAGCCACTTGACTGCCTGCCAACCTCTCTTTGTTCTTCCACCGGCGGAGGAAACGGGGCGGCCGGGGGGGAGACAGAGCTGCTTCCTCTCCCTCCTGACGAGGGAACGGGAAGGACGGGGGAGACAGAGGAGCAGCAGATGGGCTGGATGCCCACCGAGCCCTCCCAGGGCTGCCCGGGCCCCGCTCCGCAGAGAGGGGCACCCTCAGCCCCCCACCGTGGGCAAGGGGAGGGCGGAAAGTGCTGGAGCAGGAGAGGGAATCGGTTATTAGCAGAAACAGCCACAAATGGGTCAGCTCATTTTAACCCCGGCGCACAGCGGCCACCCCGCTGAGCCAGAGCTGTTTGAAGGGCGGCCGAGGGGGAGAAGAGCCCCCTGGGGTGACCCCCCGAAGCATTTTTGGGGGTCCCAAGGTTGGTTTCTTTGCCACTGAGCTCGCAGAAGGCTGCTGGAGGGCACCGTGCAGAGTGTGACCCTCCCTGGTTTTTGGGGCAGCCCCTCATCGAAATACTACACCCAAACCCCAAACCGCACCCTGCGTTACCCGCACCGGGGACCCCCCGCGGGACCCGTGCCCCACACTGCCCAGCCCTAAAAACATCCCGGGGTGGGCTCTGCCCCACGGGCACCCCTAGTGTCACCCCCAGGAGGGAGAAGGGGCTGGGGCTGCAGGGACGGCATTGGGGAGGGGGCTGCACCCCTGCAGGGACCCCTGGCAGCGGGGACCCTGCTCCGACGCAGCAGACCCCGACGCCCCCGGGGGGGTGACTCGCCGCCAGCCAGGGAGACGCCGGCGTCCCACGGGAGCACCCAGCGTGGGGGCCGGGGGCTCAGCCACTCCGTGGCCCGCAGGCCTCTGGTGTCGTGGGACCCCCCCCCCCCCAGGGACCCGCTGGGCGCTGGTCGGGGGGGCCCTGCCTGCCCGGGGTGCCCCTGCCCACCCCCTGAGCAGCCCCCGGGCCGTTTCCCGGTGCACCCCCAAAAAAAGGGCCGGACCCCGGGGGGAAAGCCCCCCCCCCCCC
>VZTQ01015589.1:0-51909 GCA_013400755.1 Pelecanoides urinatrix
CAGCTCCGTTGCCCTTCTCTTTGTTGCCTCCTTCTCTGGAGTTGGCTCCGAGTCTCAGTAGGACTTTTTTCTGTCTCCCCTTAAGAGGGTGCTTTCCAAGACCCAGTGACTTACAATTTCCTGCTCACGCTATACCTTGTTCTCCATTTTCCAGCCCGTAAGACCTGCCATTCTGCAAATTATTAGTTTCTCAACCAGCTTCCCCACTTCTTGGGCAGATGCTGGACTCCAGCAAAGGCATCCCAGCCCCGGGCACGGGGCTGCCGCTCACTCAGAAGACAACTCCTGCTGAAGCTCGCCGGCAGGGAGGAAGGCAAGGATGCTGGTTCAGAACCTCTTCTGCTCGTAAATGTATTTCCAGTGTGGCCGCAGCCCACCCAAAGCAGGGCAGCGCTCAGCAGCCCTGCCTTACACCAGCTGCTGGCCACGTCCCCCAGTCTGCCGGGCTGTGCCCCTTCTTTCACGTCTCTTCTCTTTTGAATACCTAGCAACATTTTTTCCTCTTTTTTTTTTTTTTATTTTCTTTTCTTAGACACTGCTTCCCCGCATGCCAAGAAATGACCGCGGCGAGGGGATGCTCAGACTCACCGGACGGCACTCACCGCGCTTCTGCCTGGTTTTGCTCCGCATCCTTCATGCAACGCCTTCCTTACACTGTTCAATTTATAACACCCGCCCACGCAAGCACCGGGTGTCGCGGATTGGTGTCACCGAACTTAAAATCTCCTTCAAATTGTGAAAGTGTTGTGTATTTTGCTTGGCAAATCTAATTTAACGTTGTTTGAAGTATGGTCTATGTAAACACAGCCACAACACACTTTGATTCCATTTCCTAACCTTTATGGGGACTTTTATGTATACTTTCCAGTGATATACTATGTTTCTAAGGCATATGGGGAACAATAAAGAGTTTCCCTGGAGCTAATTAAGCTAATCATGGCTTCTAGATTAAATCTTCTGCAAGATTTTTACCTTCTATTGCTAAAATAAAATAACTGTGCTCTTACAGAGTGATCATCTGACATCAGAATAACTTTAAATCAGCGCAGAGAATGTCTGAGGATATTTTCCAAAATAAAACGTTCAAAATAATCTCTTGGCTTTGGCCTGACTCGCAGAAAAATCTCAAATGAAAAAAAAAAAATCCTCAAAAGCAGCATTTTCTCCAATTTTCCTCAAGTTACATATGATGAAGAATATTATCCCCTTACCCCATAAAGAACCAGCACTCTAATGAATTCAGGGAAAAACCCTCCTTGCCCCCCCCCAGATCTCTGAGCGCTTTGATTCAAAGGAAAAACTAATGGTAAAAACCACGTTCCCTTCATTTTATGGCAATAATGAGTTAAAATCCTGGAAGCCTGGGCCTGGATCCCAGCTATTCATTCCAGTTCCTATTAATGTTTACCACTTTTCTCAGACAAAAAAAAAAAGGGGGGGGGGGGAAAGGGAGGCCTATGAAGGAGAGAGAGGAAAAGCAGGAATAAACGCTGCTCTCTCGCCGGCGTCGCCACGGGAGCCAGAGCCGCTATTCCCCCCTCGCATGGGTGTAGCAAGACCAGGAATGCGGTTTTTGATCCAAAATGCTGTTTCATCTGTAAAAATAAGTTAGGGGGGAGATGTTGTTATCGGTACAGATGTCAGCTCCATGAAAGCACCCGTGTTACATCGGGGCTCCCGTCCCTGCACCCAGGGCACAGTCAGTGCAGGAGGGGGGTCAGGGGGGACATCGCTCTTTCTCCGGTGGAGACCCTCACCCACCTCCTCCCATCTTCTCGCTGGTCCCAGCACAACGGAATGCCTGGGGAGTACGGATGGGGGGAGCAACTTGTCCCAAAGCGGGAAGGGGAGCAGAGACCTTCCCCACAGCTCTGCGGGAGAAAGAGCAAAGAGAAGAAAGGGCTCGTGCAAAGGGACTGGGAAGCACCAAGTTATGGCAGATAGTTGCAAAGCAAAACTCCACCACGTCTCTCTGAGAAATCCTGGGAATGGCCATCATTTCCATCAGGAAACTCCCAATGGGTTTTGCTGGATGTGAGATCTCCATCCCTTAGAATCATAGAATCACAGAATCACTAAGGTTGGAAAAGACCTCTAAGATCATCAAGTCCAACCGTCAACCTTCCTCCAACCCAAGGGACTCATGACCTGCCCATACTAATAAGCGAGAATATGCTGTTCCCCTCCAAGCTTGCCGCGGGCTGCTCGCGGGTTATCTTCTGCAGCCTGCTGGTCTTTCCTACACCTTCAGAAGAGGGCTGGCAGCGCTCTGCAATGCTCCCGCTGTTCCAAAATCACACTCCTGTCCTGGAATACCTCACCTCCTCCTCGTCTCTATTGAAAAAAGACTTTTGTGGAAGGTCTCAGCCCATCCCTTGTCTTGAAAGCAAAATGAGAAAGCCGTTCTCGTTTCCTTTCCTTGCTTTTGCTGAGGTCTAGTCCCTCAGAAGCAGCATTTCCTATCCTGAGGCGAATCTCCCTCCTTCAGCAGATGTCTTGCCCCATTCCTGGACCTCCTGTGACCCTCCTTGTGGGGTCAGCATCTCTTAGGGCTTTGGACCGCCAGAAAATAAATGCCTCGGCCCCCTCTGTCTGACACCCCCTTGCTCTGCTACTGATCCTCCTCCAACTTTCAGAAGCCCAAACGCTACCCGGCCATGTTCAGAGGACAAGCTGGCATCTCCTCCGACTCCAGGGTGCACCGCGCAGGCTTGGAGTGGTTAATACTGAGCAGCTGCGATCCCCACCACAGCCCTAATTGGATTCACAACATGGAGAGGTCAGCAAGAAGCAGGAGGGAGAAGAATCAAAGCAATGGAAAGAAAGACGCTGTATTCTTGCTTCCCAGACGGAGAGGGAGGAGAGGGAGAAGCCCAAAGAGCAGTACCCACAATGACATCGAGCCACAGCCGGCTGGGAGCATTCAAATTGTCAACAACCCTGTAGAAAAGGCAGACAAATTCCTGTTTTGTACTTGGGAAGAAGCCAGGTGATGTAATCATCTTATAGGATGATGGTGAAATACTTTCCATTCCAGCAGTAACTCAAGATGTTAAATAGCAGCTACTAAAGTTAAACATTGTTAAATCAGTATGTCAGGCTAGCATCCACCTAAGAGTTTTTAAAGAGATGGCTGATGAACCAGTGGACAGTTAATGTTCCCTTTCCACACGCCGTGAAGTAGTAGGACGTTTCGGAGAGGGAGGAAAAAGCTATTTGTTAAATGAGGCAGTCTTGGCTATTTTAGGACTGCCACTGCAACGTCAGGACCAGTCAGATAAGGATGTGCCAGCTACAGGGTTCGGTCAGCGAAGGATTAAAGGAAGGTAGTAATAGCAGTGCCAACCTACGTACATTTATGGAAAACAGATCAAGGCAAATTAGCCTCGTATGGTTTTTTGATGCAATTACAAGATTGGCTGGGAGAGGTAACAGCGTTAATGCAACGTACCCAAACTTCTGCAGAGCATTTCCCTCAGTAACACATGATATTTTGATTCAGAAATTAGAGGGTCCACAGACACCGTGGGACATATTCAATGCATTAAAACTTGGCGAGCTGATACTGCTACGGTCTGAGATCTAAGCAGGGAATGTGCAGAGAGCAGGTCTGTTTCTACTAGAGCCAACAAATTTGGTTCGTGCCTCTGGGCTATTTAACATTTTTATCAATGACCCAGGAGAAAGCCCAAAGCGTTCCCAATAAAGTTTGCTGATGACATGGAAGTTGTAGTGTGGTAAATACTGAAGATGATGGGTTCCTGATACACAGCAATCCGGATCCCTCAGTGAGCTGGGCACAAGTCAGGAATGTGCATTTCAGTACGAACACATGGCAAATCACACCTCCAGGGACAAGGATGCGGGCCACAGCGGTTATCTGCTCCCAATCCCACCGGGAAGGACAAAGATCCTTCAAAAACACCCAGAGAAATGCCGTCGCCAAAATGGTTAAAGCAAAGGGGGGATATAGGCAGAGGGAAATCTCAGCATCCCCTCCAGCACTCAGCTGATCGCTATGAGCATCCTCTACGTGGGATGGTGGATCTGCCAACGGAAAGGCTAAAGCACCGCCAAGGGCTGGGAAAAGCCAAAAAAACTGGCTGAAAACCTTACCAGAGGACCGGGGGCCAAGGATTACTCTTACACAGGCACGGGGAAAGCAGAGGAGTGGTGATGGACAAAGCTCACCGAGGTCCGAGTGCCAGGCGCAGCCAGGGGTAAGAAGGCAGGAGCGACCGCTGGAAGCATTTAACGGGCAATTCTCCATCTCTGGAAACATTTACATCACGATTGGCTGTATCTGCTCCAGCTCAACCAGGAATGCTCCCTGTAAGAACTTAATTACCCCTAGGGCCTTACAATTTATTGGCTGGGTCCAGCATTATCAGTGGAGGCCCAGACCCGAAACAGGCATGGAGCCATAAATAGCCTCTTATCTTCAAAACATCACGTACTTATGGGATGTGACTGTAAGACAGCTAGGACATACCCTTCTCCAGCACTTCAGAAAGCTGCACACCCCTCCAAGCCCTTGGCACATGTTTTGCACCCTCCAAAACCCAAGCTGGGACAGCCCCCCCACTGCTACCCACACCTCTGCGATGGAGGAATAGCTCTGGGTCCTCGACAGACGTGCACATCACCGCCTCTGCACCCGCGTCCCCAGCACACGGTGGTGGCAGATCTACTGCGCTGGACCTCAAAATAACATGCGAACATAGGCAGGGAAGCCCGGCATGGAGCCCACCTGTAGGACACACATCTGCAAGGGCACAGCCCCACCAAAACCTACCAGTCAGCCCAATACAGCCCCAAACTGGGGCTCCAAGAGCTCCAACACCTCTTGCAAGAACCCCCCGAGGTCACGCTTCTCCCTTTAGAGTTGGACTTGGGCTGAGTCAGTGCTGGAGCTGGCCTGGGAGTATCCAGCTGGGTCAGTGGTGGAACTGGGCTGTGGTGTTGGTGGGGCTGGAGAGGACCGGCACCAGGCTGGGTGCTGGAGCTGGGTGGGGAGCCCCACATCCTGGCTCTGCCCCCCGGGGAAGGAGCAGGAGGAAGGCAGTGCCCCGAAGGGGACACACTGTTGAGTCCTCAGGGGTGGCCCGGCTCCACCTTGAGCTGGAGAAGACAAGTGGCAGCCTGGATCTTCTACAGACCACCTAGCTGACCAGGTTTCTCCTCTTCCCAGCACGTCGCCAGCTCCTCTCCTCTCCTCTCCTCCTCAGAACCACCCGTGACCCCAAGGGATGACACCACATGTCTCCGATAGCAAAAGTGTCACCACCACCTTCTGCCGAGCAAAACCACCCCTTGTTACCGGGACTCCCCGCGCGCGGCGCTGTACGAGCACAACAAAAGAAGAGGCTCGCGGCGAATGCAGCGACCAGACACGTGGGGAGACGTTCCTCCAAAAGCTGGAGACGGACGCAGGGTTCAATAGCTGGGACCAGCAGCCAGCGGCTGCCATCCCTGAGCAGGCAGAGACCCTTGCAGGCAGCGTTCGTCTACCGTCCAGCCCAAACACGAGCGAGCAGGCAGCACAACGGCTCTGCCTCCGCCGTCGCAGAGCCAATGAATACGGGAGGCAGAGAGAGAGAAATGCGCTTAATATGCTGCATGGGAGGGACGGGGCGGCGGGGGGAAGAAGGGGGGAGGCGGCAGACAAAGAACAGGGAGATGGAGGAAAAAAGATGCAGGCAGGGAGCAGGAGAAGGTGAAGCGGGGAGGACGGGGTTGGGGAAGCGGGGGGGAGGCGGTGCGGGAAGACGCGGGCACGGAGCCCCTCGCCAGCGCGGCGGAAAGGAGCCGGGAAGCCAGCAGAGGAGCGGAGGGAAGAGGAACGGGCAGGCAGCCCCTCGCAGGGCCCTGCGGGATTGGCGAGCAAGGCCCAGCAAAATGAAAATCTCTTAACCACACAGAATTGTTAACTGCCCCCAAATCCTTTTGTGCTGGGGCTGCAAGCTTAGAAGAGCTTAAGCTGTTAGATGCATGAACTTCCTCCATAAATATCCCTTGTGTACGCTGCCGTGAGCAGGCTTGCGCTGCGCCAGCCAGACGAAAAACCCAGAGGAGAAAATGAGCAACTCCTTCCAGCGCCTTGCAGCTGCACCGAGGGGCCGTCCATCGCTCGGGATGTCCTCTTCCACCCAGAGCCCTTGGCGGGGCAGGACCAGCGAGCCGTGTCCCCCCCAGCTCCCCGCCACGTCCCGTTTGGGTGACCGAGCTGTGTGAGAGCACTTTGCCCTGAAAGCCAGCTCGGATTTGCTTTTGTTTTGCTTCTGGAAAAGGGCCCAGATTCCCTCCCACCCCTCGAAACACGAGAAAACCTGCCGGCCACGTGTACGAGTGGGTCCCCCCAAACCAGGCGGCTCCTTCGCTGCCTCTGCGGGGACCGGGGGCAAGGACACGACGGGAGATGGGCAGGGATGCAGGGCTGCATCCTGCAGGACCTTCCCGAGTTGAGCTGGGGGGAAGAGCCCTTTCTCTGCCCAACCGAGCCGGGGTGACCAGCCCCTTCCCCAGTCCTCTACGGGGCTCACTGGGGGTACTGGGAGAGGATGGGGATGCTATGGCTGTCCTGCCATCTCCGTGGCTGGCTCTCCTCCCGGTCCCCACTCTTCTTCTGGGGGCTGCTGGGGGAAGATGGAGAATGTGTCCCAGTCTGGCACAGCCCCAGGGTCCCATCCAGCCCCGATTGTGCAGCCCCAGGCGGGAAGGGGAAGGGGAAGAAGAAGAGGAAGGGGAAGAGGAAGGCAGCCCCGGAGCCAGCTGCCCCACGGAGACGGCAGGCTGCCGGCCACCGCGTGATTAATGACAGTGGGGAGCGCGGGGCCGGGCACACGCCAGCACCGGCTGGAGAAACAGCTGCCGAGGTACCGGACCTCCCAAAATCCTGCCGTTGGGCAGACAAAGAGGAGACCCTGCCTCCTGCTCGCTCCCTCCACCTTGGCCCCCTCGCTCCTGCCTGCCCTGCCTCCCCTCCCGGCCCCGCCGGGCCAGGCTGCGGGGCCAGGGCTCTGCTCCAGGTCCTGGGAGACCTGGGGTGTGCAAAGGGACTGTCCCTTGGCTGGGCTGGCAGCGGGACAGGGGAGCCCTGAGAAACCAAAGCTGCATCAGAGCAAAGCGCTGTGCAGGGCTGGGTCTGCTCGGGGGGGAAAAAAAAAAGAAAAAGGCTGAGATGGAAAAGCTGACATGAATCATTTTGGCTTTCTGGTGTTGCTATGAATGCGTCGTAAAACACCCGTCTTCCCTTCGGGGCTGGGATTAGCCAGGCTCCCTTTCCATACTGGGCTGCAGCAGGACTTCCTTGCTGTCCCCGTCCCCAGCACCGTCCCTGCTACAGCTGGAAGACGCTTGATCACCCCAAGTTCAGTGGGAAGAGATGTTGAGTGGCTCAGTGAGGAGCAGCTCGAAGCACGGATATTCAATGACATCCCCAGCACATCAGGACGCTTGACGCACAAACAGCCCAGTCAACCAGCAGAAGATGCGGTGCCCTCTCCAAGGGGACCCTGCAGTCCCAACCAAGCATGGCCAGAGACTGCCCGTGCCCCCCTCCGGTGTGTCCATCTCCCCAACACCTTCCCCATGTTTGCTCGGTGCTGCCCGGCCGCCCCTTTCCGCGGCGAGAAGAGAGGAGACGCAGCTCCTTCCTTGCACTCTTCAATGCCCACTGACGTATCTATAATTGATCTCAAAGAAATCTGCTTGGAGTGTGCCGATGCTATCGAAACTGTAATGGGATTTTGATGTTCCGCCAGGACAGAGGGGAAAAGAGTCCATTTGCAAAATGCCGTGGTTTGCTCTGGGCATGGTACAGCCGCAGCTGCCCATTAAACATGCAGCTCTGGGGTCCCCATCTCTCTCCCGATAACCCCAGCAGCTCCTTTCTTAACCTCCCCAAGCCCACACATGACTGGGGAGGAACACAGAGATGTGTTTGCTCCAGGAGCGCTGGAGAGCATGGAAAGCACCACCCCACGGTGCTTTCAGGGATGGTGGTGCAGAGCCTCTCGCTTGCCTGGGACCACGCTGGCTCCATGGTGCTCAGCTGAGCTGAGCAGGCTCTCCTAGAGTCTGTTTTGAACATCTAGAGGGGCAGGAGAACATCTACAGGGAAGGAGAAGATCTAATGGGCAGGAGAACATCTACAGGGCAGGAGAACATCTGCAGTGCAAGAGAACATCTACATAGCAGGAGAACATCTACAGGGCAGGAGGACATCTACAGGGCAGGAGAACATCTACAGGGCAGGAGAACATCTACATAGCAGGAGAACATCTACAGGGCAGGAGAACATCTACAGGGCAGGAGAACATCTACAGTGCACCAGAAGATCTACAGAGCAGGTTTACCGGGCAGGAGAACATCTACAGGGCAGGAGGCCTCTGGCTGCTGAGGGAACTCGGGGGCCAGGCTTGGAGGTGCCCAGGTCAGAGAGGTGAGCCTGGCCCTGAACAGCCCGTGACCGTGACCCATCCTGGGCCATTTGCACCTCACCAGGAAGACGCTGCAGACAAGTTGCTCCCTCCCACCGCATCACCTTTGGGTGCCTGCACTCCCGCTCCCCTCACCCCAGAAGCATTTCAGCCCACATCAAGGCACAGGGTGCAAACCGAAGGGAAAACAGCCCCTGTATTTTGGGGGGTGACTGCAGATCGGTGGCACGCACCATGGCTACACACACGTGTGTCCCCTCCAAGACCGGGAGAGCATGGAGGGCACCAGCAACAGGCCAGCACCCCTGGACCCGGTGGCTCTGAGGACCCAGAGGTAACGCAGAGCCTCTGCAATGGATGGATGAGCCCGGGGTAGGAATTGAGGAGCTGGGGAAGGAGTCAGTGTCCACACACGTCCTCCTCTCCCACGTCCCCATGTGCTCCTCTCCCACCCCAGCCCACGGAGGTCACTTGTGCAGATCCCAGCCGCAAATCCCAACCGCACAGCCCACCGGCAGCGAGGCGACGCGCGGAGCGAGACCGAAGGCAAGCGGTTACCTCTGCAGACGGTCCCGTTTTCCACCGACTCGTAGCCCGCCCGGCACATGCAGCGGCCGATGGGCACCAGCCACTCGCCGTCCCCGTTGCAGTAGAGCTTGATGGGCACATCCACCTCCTCTGCGTTGGTGATGCACGTCCCCCGGGCCGCCACCAGCGAGGTGCTCTCCGCTCCCGAGAGGGTTTCTTGGAAGACGGCCCCGTTCTGAATCACGCGGGGACATTTGCGGTAGAAGACGCGGACGGCAATCAAGGACATGCAGCCTCCGTAGTCCTGGAAGGCCAGGTAGAAACCATTCTTGGAGACAGGCCCAAAACTGCGCACCTCGGTGTTAATCTTCATCACCCGTCCGCCTAGGTCCACCTGCGAGAAGCTCTCGTCGGCAGCAATTGTGTCCACCTTCATCCAAGGATTCTCCATCCAGTTAGGAAAAGTCTTGGTGGCCGAGTCAAAGTCCGACTCAAAATAGTAGAGGTTAAAAGTCTCCTTACAGGAGCCTGGGACATTAGGGATGCTGCTGCAGTCCCGGACAGAAAATTTCATCTCCACGTGGATGCGGTGCGCTCCTCGCCTGCGGATGTACTTGGTCCGGAGCCAGTTGTTTTGGCTGGATTCAAAGACGTTGCACACCTGGTAGGTGCGAATCGTGTTCATGTTCTCGTCGTACCCGCTCACCTCTTCCCACTGTGGGCAGGACACAGAAACTCAAGGAGCTGCACCCAACTCATCTCCCCCACCCACCTCACCTCTTCCCAACCCGCCCCGTGTGCCACCCCACGCCGTGCCCACCCCACCCCATCGGTGCCCAGCACAGCTCCAGCACCACCCCGTACCTACGCGCCTCCATCCTGCTCCGGGCAGGGTTTAACCCACCCTGCACGCCGGGCGGGCTCCCTGCCGTGGGGACAAGGTGGCCCAAGCCCCCAGCAGAGCTCGGGGCCATCTCGCTGCCAGCAGCACCCTGCTCCGTGCCCGGATTTACGGTAAAACATCTCTGCCGGGTGGCAGGGCACGGTGGGGCCACGCACCTCCTCTGCAGGCAGTAATGTCTTTAGCAGGGGCTCCTGCCCGTGGGCTGCAGCGTACGGCAGAGCCTCCCGGCAAAGTAACACGATGCCTTTAGCAGATGTATTCCCACCGGTGCAGCTACAGTTACAGACGTGGCAGACAGGACCCGCTTTCTCAGGAGCGCGTTAACGCGGCCGTAAAACCTCCTCGCCGGCTGCAGCCCGAGCAACGCTGCGAGGGGCGGCCGGCCGGCGGCGCAACGGGCCAGTAGCCAGCAGCCGCTCCCCAGAGGCAGGAGGGAAGGTTTACGGGAGCCTGGCTGTGTACCCAGAAAGGCAGATGCTGGGCTAGACCCCGCTGGTAGCCCTCATCCCTGCCCCTTCAGGGGACAGAAGGCTTTGGGGTCCCTCCCGCAGGTGTGCACGGGTCCCAGCCCCCCTAAACTGGATCGACGGGATGTCCCACGAGCACGGCAGTGACATCCTTCCCAGCAAGACAGAGCTGAGATATTTCCCCATGAGAAGCTCAGCCAAGCTCCCCCCAGCCGACTCTGCCAGCTCTGGGGGAGCCTCTGGGGCTGCTGTAACACCTCCTGGCCCCGTCCAGCTCCCTGCCCTTTCCCCAAACTAGTTTTTTACCAAATCCTGCAGCGCTTGCTGTTGTCTCTCTCCCTGGGGAGAGACTTCAGGGCGGGTGATGCACCAGGCAATGCTGCAGGCTGTGAGCGGCCACCGCTCCTCTGCGGTGTGCCGAGGGTCTTTGTGGGAGGAGAACCTCTCCCTTGGTTCACCAGAGCATCTCCCCCAGCCCAGACCTTGCCGGGGGGGCTGAGCATCTCCCCACGCCGCCCTCTCCCCACCCTCGTGATGCTGGCAGTAGGGACGGGGGTCCAGCAGCCCCCAGCCCGCTGGAATGGCTTCTCATGAACTTGTTCATAAACCTGCTCATGTGGAAGCCGAGCTGTTTCCCACGTGAAACCCTGAGCACAACCCTGCCCTGGTTGCGGGATCGTGACACCCAGGGCAAGGCGGCAGCACAGCCCGGAGCCGGCATCAGTGCCAGGACCGAGGTCCGCAGGGAAAACCCTGCGGGAGCAGAGCACCCCAGCCTGCAAACGGCCTCGCCGGGGCATCCAGGACCGCAGAGGGAGGCTCACGAGGTGGGAGACAGATTGTTCCTCGCACATCAAGGCTAACAGCCCAACAGAAGGCTGTCAGGGAAGATCCCCGAACAGCTCCAAGCGATTCTGACGGGCAGTGGCTGCAAATCTGCTGCCGTCGCTGGGGGAGGAGGAGAGCATCCTCGCAAAACACAGGGGGAGCATTCGCTTCATTTTCCAGGAATAAATATGGTGTGGTAGTGGAAAACTGCAAGATCTCTCCATTTTTTAGGGCACCAGTTGGGAGGGGGGTGTGTGAAGGAATCAAGGACAAGGCACAGAGAAGCAATTCTTCCCCTGCCCTGCCTCTGGTCTGGCTCTCCCTCGCCTGGACCGCTCCTGGCACCCGCTCTGAAATGCCACCGAGACCCAGGGCTGCCCGGTCCCTGCCCCATCCCCACCCACGGCGGCACAGCCCCCGGGCAGGGCTCAGGACACCAGCCTGAAGAGCTGAAGGCCAGGCAGGAGCAGCACGTGGTGGAAGGAGAGTGTCTCCAGCTTGGGGATGGACGGTAGATGGGGGTGGCAGGGCATGGGGACACCTACAAGCAGCGCGGGAGCTCCACAGCCAGCGACGGGACGAGAGGAGATGGCCTCAAGTTGTGCCAGGGGAGGTTTAGGTTGGACATTAGGAAAAAATTCTTCCCTGAAAGAGTGGTCAGGCCTTGGCACAGGCTGCCCAGGCAGTGGTGGAGTCCCCATCCCTGGAGGGATTTAAAAGCCGTGTAGATGAGGCGCTTGGGGACATGGTTTAGTGGGCCTGGGGGGGTAGGGTTGACGGTTGGACTCGATGACCTTAGAGGTCTTTTCCAACCTTAATGATTCCGTGATTCTATGAAAAAGCAACTGTTGGGCTTTCAGCTCATTAATAATCACCAAAGAGGCAATAAACAGGAGAAGCACCCAACAGCTTTTGTCTTCCAGGTGATGCGCCCAACCTTGCCGCAGCCAAGCCACCCGTGGGCAAGACGCCCTGCCTTGTCCTGGCAGCGGGCACGAGGCCGCGCTGGGGGAAGCCGTGAAGGCACCGCAGCACCAGCACCCAGACGTGCACAGCGCAGGGCAGGATGTGTGCCGTGTCCCCCCCTTGCCCGGAGGTGGGGATGGCGATTCCCACCAGCAACGCCGGGGCTGCACTGGACTTTCCAGACAGGTATCTCCATCCCGCTGGGGATGGGGGACCTGGCAGCACCCTGGGGGCCAATGCTGCCTGCTCAGGACCCCCAGCACCCTCCCGCATCCCTCTAGCAGCGAGCGGGGGGCGCTCCCAAACTCCCTTTTCTCAGCTGGGAGAGAAAGTCACCCCCGTGCACCAGCCCCTGCGCTTCCTCAACGCTTCGTTAGAAGCCTCTCCCTTTCTCCTCGCTCTCTAATTAACATGCCGGGAGCTCAAAAGAAGAAGGCAGCACAATAATACGGGGAGACGGCTTCCAGCAGACCCAGGCCTCATTACCGCCGGGGCTGGGGAGCCGGGAGCAAGACATGCTTTACATATGGAAACACCGCAAACAAGAAAGGCTGGGCGAGGAGAGAAAAAGACTTGACCTCTGCTCCCGCCTATTGTGCACCCGTCATCCCCCTTCGGCGACCGGGCCGGCGCTGGCGGGGCGGCCGGGCTCGCGGGCGGGCGCGGGGCTTTATCATGGTGATGGGGGACCGGTGCCGGGAGCACCCGCGCCCCAGCACGGCCGGGCTGCTCGGGAGCCGGGTTTAATCTCCTCGATCGAGGCTTTTCTCGGCTGTTTCTTTTCTTCTGCCAAGTCGGCTCGGGGAGGGGGCTTGCTGTCAGCCCCGGGGTGAGGTCCACAGAAACATCTTCATCCAGCCCCTGCGGAGGGTGGATGGAGGGCAGGATGGAGCCCCAGCTACCACCTCCATGCACGGGGATGGAAAACAGCTCCAGACTTTGACTGGGCTGGATTGGGCCACCCGAGCCCGAGGGAGCAGGTCGGGGGGGTGTCGGGCACCGGGACTCCACGCTGCTGCCAGAGCAGGGTGGGATGCTCTGAAGCACCTCAACGCCCCGTGCAAACCCCGTGGGACACGGAGGTGGCTGGGAACGCTCTGGTTTTGTGTCGTGAAGGGTGCAGAGATGCACTGCCTTGTCTAAGCTCTTCTCTAAAGGAGCTTGTTCTGGGTGGTCTTGGGATGTGGCACCAGTAAAGTGGAGAGACAGTCGCTGCTGAGCCAGCAAATGTCCCTCCACGAGATGCCAGGGATGCTGGACAGTCATTGCAGGGCTTGATCAAACAGCTGCAGTGGTGCAGCCTCGCAGGCCAATGCCCTCATCCTTTTCTGCTACCAGCGACAGGCAATGGGATAACAAGTGAGCTACTGGGGACAAACCATGGTGGCCTCGGCATTTCATTTCTCCCTCTCCCTGACGTTTAACTGACTGCAGGCCAGTATGATTTCTCCAACATCACGTTGACCTGATTCTGGTAAGAATTACACTCCTCCAGCACTGCGGTAGTTTTTGGAAGCGTCACTGCCTAGAAAACTACTGGAAACCTCAACTGTCATCCTCTTTTGTGCTCTTCCCACTAGACCTTTTCAGGTGGCCGAGGTACTCTGCTTCAGTGGGTGACTTTTGTTGAGCCATCCCACCTACCTTCACCTGCAGCAGGAGACCCCAGACTCGGCTCCGGGTCCCCGTAAAGCGACAGGACAACTTACCCCCGAGGGAGGATGCACCGTCCAGCCCAGCTCTGCCGTTGCCGTTGTGGAATCCATCAGCGTCTCTGCAGGAGGAAGGTGAAACGAGGAGTCAGTGGCTGTTGGTCAACGGTCTGGGGCTGGCGAAGGGGAAAGAGGTGGAGAGGAGCCAGCCCAGGGCTGCAGCCGTCGGCGCCGAGCCCTCTGGCCAGATATCAGCCGGGGAGGAGCCTGGCATCAGTCCCTCCACCAGATTTGCTTCCCCATCCATTGTCTGTCGCTCCCTGGTCCCCTTGTCCCCTGCAATGCACAGGAGCACGTGCTCTTCCACCCACCAGCCCAGCTGGACTTTCCTCCTCAAAATCCAGAATGGGGGTACCACAGCCCCGGAGCAGCTCCGCTGCTGCAGACGAGGAGCCCAGCCTGAGCAGGTTTCCTCCAGTTTCTTTTGCAAAAGTGGGACGTTTTTTTCTCAGCGTTTTGCATGGTAAGCAGAACCCTTGGCGATGCAGTAGCACGCGGGAAGGAACAGCACTTTTAGGACTTAAAAGTACTAAAAAATTAAACCAATGTTAAAGCTGGTTTTCCAGGCAATTTGGGTTGAAATAGGTCAGGCGCTGCTACTGCTGACCAGCTCAGAGAAGTCTCCCTAAGCCACATGGGCAGCAAAGCCTCCTCGTCCCTTCTACAACTCATCACGCTTCCAGCACGCAAGTTTTTTTTCATCCCCATTAATGGCATGAGGAGGGATGCTCAGTTTATGGCACCCCAATGCCTGGGCTAACACCTCTAGGTGCTCCCCATCCAGCACGGGAACGGCCCCATCAGAAATACTTTGGACAGACCCTTCCATGAGTGGTTTCCCCAAGCTGGGAACCGTCCACCCTCCAGGTCTGCGGTCGCATGCTCATTGTAACACAGGGATTTTTCTGCACCATGCCCAGTGCCGACATATTAAGAAAACAGGACAATATTCCGGTGTTTAGGAAACGCAAAGGGTTCAGCACGCCAAGGTGGGGCATGGGAAAAGCGTGATGCTTGCGGGACAGACTGTACAGGCCAGCATATGGTGATTCTGCAGCCGAGACCACGGTGATACCCACAGAAGAAATTATATCCCTCTGTTCCGCAGGGAGAATGTGAATCTGCCCCGGATTTCAGCACGCGCACTGGGGATGCCAACCACGTTTGCAGGGATACTGGAAAGCATCCATCGCAGGCACACGCAAGACAGAAAAACACGAAATTCAACTTGCAGCTGCACCTTCCCTGCCCTCCCAGCTAGTGCAGGACAGGCAGGGAAAGAGTCCAGCTTTAGGGCTCTGCAGCTCTCAGGTAAAAGCATCTTTTGCAGATGTACACCCGCTCCGCGCCAGCTCACTGGGAGCGCTCAACCAGGAGAACCCCAATATAGTTGAGAACTCCAGCCACCATCTTATAACCCAACAAATGGTGCCAGTGCCCATGGCCACAACAGGGATGGAGAGTTACCGGCTGTAAGCGGGTCCCGTCGCTGCTCCTCACCACCAAAAAACCCAAGCAACCTGCCACGAATCCCCCAAAAGCATCTCCACCTTCTCCACTTTCACTACGTTCAACAAAAACAAAGGAAGAAAAGCTCAGCCTTGAGCAGACCCATCATTTAAGAGACAAGCCTGGATGCAGAAACGGCTGTTGTTCAGCCGACAGCGCACGTGAACTCCCCTTTTCCCATCGGCAAGGCAAAAAGTGCCTCGGCACAGATATGCTCCTTGCACCTACTTCTGGCAGTAAATCATTTTCAGACTGTGGGTTGTTCGTTACTCCTGGTTAGAGCCAGCGGTTTCCAGTTCACAGGAAACCAGGATTTCAAAATTTGGTTTTATTCCAAGAGTAAAAAGCAAAAATAGTTCTTTCCAAATTTTCCCACTAGGAAGAGTTCTGGAAAACAGCTAGCCCAGAAATGTTGTCATTCAGATTTACGAAATTTCTTTTTAAACAGAATATTTGTTTACATAGTTCAATAATAGTGTTTATTTTATCAGAGGATCTGGCTTTTTCATTAAAACACCAGTGGCACTTTGATCTAAAAGGAAATCAACATTTTTCACCCAGTGTTAGCTACGAGCTGCATTACTTTAAAAAACCCTTAAATTTGTTACTTTATCTTAACTATCGATGACAGTGGTGCATAGTAAGTATATTAATAGCAGTGACTATAATGTAAAAGAAGTTACACTCGAAACCAGTATAAATAATTCTCCAAATAAAAATCATATTTTGAAGCATTTTTCATTTTTAAAAGCCTTTCATTTAATGAAAACTCGGGGCAATGGAAATGTTACGCTTTACTGCAGAGCACGCTGCCCGCAGCCCTCGCCGTTGCCCCTTACCCTCAGCTGAAGAATTGCACATCTCCTTGGAGCTACGCATCCACCCCAGCTGGCCCAAGGACATCTTGTTTTGAGACAAGACAAGGAGGAGGAGAAATGTGCAGGTTCTAAGCAGGTTTTTCCAATGGTCAATTATCTTCTCATACAAAAAAGATCCTCCATTAATTTTAGGCTGAATTTACACTGTTCAGCTGCCAGCTATTAGTTTTCCATTTACTCGTACAAAAACTCTGCTCTCCAAAACCTCCTTTCCCTCTTGTGGTGCTTAAGGGTTGCAAATGAATCATCTCCAAGATAACTAAATTAGCTGAGCTTCCTTATTCTTCCACCCTAAAACAGGTTCCTTTCTTTGAGGCTCCTGTTTATCCACCTTCTTTGTGTAGGGTGGACCCCGAGACCGTGGTCCCCATTGCGCACAGCTGTAACATCCCAATCCACTGCTTTTTGCACAGCTTTTCTACCAAATTGCTGCCCTGGCTGAAGTTCATTTGGAGATGGGTTGCTGTGTTAGCACTTAGCAGTAGTTGCCTGAATTACAGAAAATTGTGGATAACGGGTCCCCGTGAATCCGGGCGAACCTGGTTAGCCGCACCGACTGCAAAAGCAGACGTGAAGCCAGGATGGGTTTCAATGGTGCTGGTGGGTTTGCTCCATCATCCATTGATGGCTGACTTCAAAACACCTTATTGCCCCAATAACGGCCTGCCAGAGAGTTATCTTGCCCATATACCTGGCCAGGAGCACCCCTCACCCTCCACCTGAGGTCGAGGAGGCCATGTGGTCCTCCAAGGAAGATCACTGTCTCATCCCTAAGAAGTTTCTTATTTCCAAACAAAAGAAATGCATTAATTCATTTCTCCAGCACCAAACCCAGGAGTGATGTCCAATGAACCACCACATCCCCCATCTACAGGGGCTTCCCTCTGCCTCCCTCCCAGGCTCAGACCTGCTCAGACCTCCACAGCAAGAGGCAGCGGTGGGCTGTGGTGGGAGGAAGGCCCCATGAAGACGCTGCCAAGCCCTGCTCTGACATCCCATCCTCAAAGTGCTGACACGGAGTCCGAACTAGCAACCAGTAAACCGGGAAGGTTCATGAAAGCAAGTCAAGGCCCTACCACCCACCTCTGCCACGCAAGAGAAAGGCTGAGATTCCCTCGGGGTCTATTTCTCCTTCGGCTGGATGGGGTTTTATTGCTGCAGAGGGACTGTGGAAGCTCATCAAAGAGGAATTTGCAAGATGATTGATTGTGGTTTGCAAGGATCTACACCAGGAGAAAGTAGCAGCAAGCAGAGCTCCTTAGCTGCAAGGGAAATTGCAGCTACAGCTTTGCCTGGGAGCTGAACCCAGTGAGACACGTGGAAAACAAGATTCAATTTTAGCAGGGAAGGCAATCATCCCTGAAGAGTAATGGCCAAGAGGAGCAGATCTTGCACTGCCTGCATCCTTCCCCATCCCGGGAGAGCCAGGAGCTGGAGAAGCGCGTGTTGCAGGAGCACCCACGGGGCAGGAGGTCACCTTGGTTCCTTCTGGCCATCAAAGTATGACAACCAAGGAGACACTCATGGACATCTCCGAGTGGATGGGTGACTCCAGGCACCGAGACATCAGTCATATGGAGTTCTACAGGTGCAAGCCCCACACGAGGCGTGATAAGCCCCAAAGAGTAGGAACCCCCCATCCTCCAGAGGCAGCTCCTCCACCTGCTGCCCTCAGCCCCTCGCAACTTCTGCGCCCACGGTGACCCGTGGTGGGCTGCCACGGCCGTATCCCACCCAGCCAGCTCTCCTGATCCTACCTGCGGCTGCCCCATGCTCATACCCTGCTCCAGGCACCCAAAAGGACCAACTCCCGAGCTGGGGACAACAAAGACAGACCATCTTCTGGATGGGCAACCCCAAGCCCAACTGTTTGTGCCCTGCCAACCACGGAGAGGAGAAGGTGCCTGCTTCAACCAGCAAACTCGGCAGCTTCACTCGCTGTCAGAGCCAACGCTTTCACGGTGCCATCCTGCCGGTTTGGCAGTGCCAAATAACAGGGTGAGGGGCTGGTGCCTCGGTAGTCCCAAAAAGACCCCCTTGACATCCAGGACAGAGCAACCCCCTGGCAAGGACGGTGACAACACGGAGCGAAGCCGCGTGGGAGCGGCAGGGATGGGTGTCTGGCCCCTGGCCCATCTCTGGTGGCTGGCGATAGCTGCAGCTCAGTGAAATGCTCTCTCCGGAGCAACATTTTCTCAATATTGTTGTTTGTGTTCTTCCCTCCCGCGTGTTTATCTGCAGATTCACATGCTACCCACGGCATCATAAATAAATCTGCAGCTGCTCGAAACCAGCAGACGCAACCCTGGCCCGCTTCCCACCAGAAACCACGCTGCTCCCCACGGGACGGTTAGGAGATAAGTGCCTGTCCTTTTCACTTTGAAGATGTTTTCAATAAGCAACTTTCTGCCAGCGCTGGGGCCCGTCGCCGGCGCTGCTGCTTTGCTACGAGGGCACGCCGGGGCTCCAGCTCGAGCACTTTTGCATCTCAAGATGCGTCATCACCACCGTCCCACCACCTCCAGACGCTCAACGGCTACGCTAAGACGCCGGCAAGCTGATCCACCATGCCGATGACCTGGATGGGGGGGTCCGACGCTTCCACACGGTCTTCTTGCCGCTCAGCCGCAAGCGAGATGAGTGGGGGGATCTCAGCTCCACCAGCTTTTCCCATCTGGCCAGGTCAGGACTGAGACTGGTGGGCAGATCTGGGAGGGGAGGACAAGATTGGGATCACCAGGCGGTGACTGGGGACACCAGCACGGGATGGCCAGGACTGGGGATGGAGAGTGACAGGAGCAAGGGACCGTGGCAGAGAGGCTGGAGGGGCAAGGGATTAACAGAGGAGCTGCGCACGTTGCAGACACACTCCTCTGTGTCCGGAAAAATAACTTCCATGGAGTTTTGCCAATTTAGACCAATTTAGAGCATCTGGCCCTGAGTTTCTCAGAAGTCCTGGCAAATCCTTCACATTCACAGGCTCCAAACTCATCCAGATAAAGAAACAGCTGGACAAATAAATAGCCCCACAGATAGCTGGAGCCTCCACCCTCATTCTTCCACCCACAACTTTTTCCCTTCCCCTTTCACTTCTCTCGCCAGCTCCTCCCTCAGGGTAGGAAACTTGCCAGCATTTTAATCCTGGTACAATATTATTAACACGAGGACCGAGCTCCTCAGTTGACCCAGGATCGCATCAGTTCTGGCCAGCGCTGGACGTGCAAAACAGGCAAGAAGTTGCCCAGACCTCTCCGATGAGCAAAATCATCCCAAGGCGGGGAGACCATCTCCCAGACGTGACCTGGAAGCCCACCTAAGGCACCTCATCGGATCAGGCCAGGCTGGAGGGATGCTGCAGAGCGGGCTCCGTGCCAGAGCCCAGCTGGGTGGAGCAAGACCGGGATCCGCGCCGGAGACGCCGCAGCTTGGGACAACCTCCTCCGCGCAGGCACACGTGCTCCTGAAACCGCGTTTCCAGCCTGGCCCCAGGCACAGCCACCGCATCCCCGTGCAGGGGGGGCGGCTAATGAGAAACCCGTCTGTCCCCCGCCCCGAGGAGCCCTTGCCGCAGATCTATTTACCCTTCCAGAAGTTGAAAGGCCCCTCTCTGCCTCCTGCGCTTTACTGGAGCCTTATTATAATATTTTTGCCAGCGAGAGCTGCGAGGGACTGAGCAAACCCAGTGGCCCTTCTCTGCAGCCCCGAGCTTTGCTTTGCCTGGCCGGTGGCCAGCGGAACAAACTGAAACCCAATCCCCCCCCCGGCCGACCCGCTGGCGCGGGAACAGCACGCTGCATTGTGAGCCGGCGGCTACAGGATATTTTGGATACTTCACTCAGGGATCCACTTAAACTCCAAGAGGGAGAGTGATTGATAGGGAGAGAGAAGAGGCGGTTGACTGAGCTGGGATGGGGACCGCCGGCATCCCCGCCCTGCACCCACAGCCCCAAAAGCCACCCCAAGGGCAGCCGTAGCGGGTCGTGCCGGTGGTCCCGGTGCTGTGGACGCAGCGGAGAGGTACCTGGTCATTCAACGCCCTTCCCTGAAAAATTAGGTCCAGCCAGACTGAGAGACCTAAAATAAAGGTGATGTCCAGCATCTCCATCCCCCAGAGCGCCTCTGACCTCCAGGCTGATAGTCCTGGAGCAGGGAGGTCTGACCCCACAGCGCTGGCAAGAGAAAGATGTCACCGCTTTTTGGGGAGCCCTGGAGCCTTCCTGGCTCCTCGGTTCACCAGGCCGTCAGCCAAGCCCGCCTGCGAGCCCTGTGAAACAGGAGCCAGCCCCAGCGCGGGGAGCAGGGGCCGGTGCTGGAAGCTGGCGGGGCTCAGCAGCGCTCGCTGGGACGCCGTCACCCAACTGCTGGGTGATGCTCGGCTGCTCGTGACACTCAGAGACCGGTGTCAAACGAAGAGATGTCCCCAGGACGCCCACAGTGGTTCCAGCAGCCCCACTGGGAAGTCCCCCTGCATTTTTCCGCACCTTGCCGGGGCAGGGGCTGCCATGAGCTGGGCTGTGCTTTCCCCATCCCCACGTAGATCCCTCCCTTGCCCTGACCCTCCGCGTCCCGTCTGACCACAGGCATCACAGGACCCCTTCCTCAGGGGACCTGGGCTGATGCTGTTGTGCAGAAAGGGGGGGCAGTGAAGCCCTCGGCTCCCAGACCTTGCTAAACTGGGAAATAAGGAAAGCAGGGCTTGGAGCAGAGCTGCACCCATACGGCATGGCAATGGGTGAGCTGGGAGCCGGTGCCGAGCACCACCGTGACCCTAAGCAGCTTCACAGCTCCTCTTCTCCCTCCTCTGAAGCCATCGGCCACCACGGGCTTTGCCCTGCACGGTGCTGGCTGCTCCGCTGCTGGAAAGCTCCAAACCAAAGGAAAAGCCCAACTCAACAGTCCCAGCGGTCCTGCAAGTCATCCAAGCGTGCGTCCTGCTTTCTAAGCGCCCAACTGACCATCAGCCCGCCCAGACGCCGTCCCTGCCAGGCAGACAAGCGCCAAGGATTGCCCCTCTCGTCTGCCCGGCCGGGAGGGATACGGCCCAGCTCTGGCTCTCAGCTGAGAGGGGCCAGGGCTGGGAATTCAGATTTTGTGACCTTTCAGCCTGGGGCCTCTGCTGAAGCAGGTGAGGTTCGATGCGAGGGAGGACCACGCTCCATCCAGCTGCCACATCACCCCAGTCACGGCTGCAGATGCCTCCTCTCCGGCCCCGGTTTCCCGACACCATCTGCCCGAGGTCGGCAGAAACCCGATAACCCCACCAGAGACCCCAGCAAGCCCCTCCAGCAGCACCAAAGGACCCATGGTCCTTGCTGGCAGCATCTGTCCCAAAAGGAGCCGGGATTTGTAGGTGGTCCAAGTTCAGCCGAGGGCAGGCTGCTGGGAAAAGACAATGCAGATGCTAAATGCCAGCGAGCAGGGGCCCTCCTGCTGCTGCCGGGAATGTGGTAGCCACACAGAGAAGACACAGATGCAGACGTTTAACAGCCATTGCTACTGTCAGCGCTAATAACTCGGTCCCTGCAGTGGCACCGACCCCATCGTCTGCAAGACACCTCGCGGGAGGGAATCCCAGGGTTAAACAAGCGTCATCCTCACCCCCATCCAGCCTCATCCACCCCATCAGGACAGTCCAGCAAAGACTAAATTCCCCACTGAACCATCTCCCAGGAGGATGGAGCGAGGCCATGTCCCTCCCGAAAGCCTCCAGGTCCCTTTTCCTCTCCAGGGGCGGCAGGGACACCCTGGGAGGTTGGAGACCCCACGAGCTCCTTCTGCAGATGCTCCAGCCCCGAAGGAGCCGGCAGCCTCCACCAGGCGCTGCCCCGGTCCGGCTGTTAGCGTGGCACAGCCACCCCACGGGGCTGACCCCGCGGCACGGGGGACACACGGCCGTCACCGCTGGAGCTCAGACACGGAGCCACTACCAATGGTGTGCAGCAGCAGACGCCACGTACGGCTCCTGGCTGCAGCATCTGGGGGAAAGAGCTGCTTTATAACACGATAACCTGCTCCCACCACCGTGGTTGGTACAAGACGTGCAGGGCCACCCCACCTAGTCCCCCTTGATACCCCAGACCCTTCTCCCGTATCCCAGACCCACTCTCCCATATCCCCGGGCACGGGGGCGAGGCGACCTCAGGAGATTTGGGATGCAGCAGGAAGGCTGCAGAGCATCACCAGGTAAAGAGCATGTGCTCGGCTCTCGCATGACGTCCGTCCCTTTTCCCCACTAACCCCATCGTTCGATGCGATGAGCGTTGAGGGCACCAGGAGGAGCTTCATGAGCCCAGGGCAGGGGTTTCTGGCCAGCTCTGCCTCCCCTTCCCCCTGGGACCGGTGCCACTGGCCACCCCCACCCAAAGTGGGGACGGTGTGCGCAGCGAGCCCCCGTGCCACCTCCCAGCACCGCTGGCATTAAATGAGGTTTTGTCACCCTGCATGGTGGCACGGGCTGCAAGCAACTTGTTCCCAGCAGGCTCTGGAGCCCTGCTCAGCATCCCAATCCAGCTATCCTTAATGGGATTCAATTTTAATTTGCTTTTATTGGAAAACACAGATGGTGACCCCCTCCTCCCTCCCGCCCGAACATATACAGGGTAATAACATTTACGGGGGAAAGATATTATCTCCAAACACAGCCAAAGCTCTAGCGAAAGCCCCACCGCCACGCAGCGACGCGCAGCTGCGCCGCACAGCCCTGCGCCTGGCTCATAAAGGCAGGGCCACACAGAGCCACCGGCACGGCAGGGGCGAGGGGAGGCAGGACCAGGGTCCAGCGAAGGAGAATTAAAAACCAAGACTAGCCCCTGGTGCAACCAAGCAAGCCTGGCAGATTAATCTCGTTAAAACTTCTTCCCTGATCAGGGTTTTTGCAAAGCAACGCGGGGGGCTGCCCGGAGCGGAGGTATGCCCGGAGCTACTGGGCAGGGCTGGAGGGCTGCACTGGTGTACCCACCCCACCAGAGCCAGCTCCTGCCTGCAGCCCCGACGGCTGCTCCGAGCATCCCCGGCTCCAGCCAGTCCCCCGCGACGAGTTGACGGTGCTGCCCAGGGTGGCCGCAGGGAGGTGACGGCAGCGCAGGGACAGGCAGGGACAGGCAGGGGCTGCTGCCAGGCTACACCAGCCAGCCGGGGTGGGGAGTCCCCCAGCAAAGAATAAGCATCAAGCGAGCCATTGATTTGCACCGCATGCACCCAGGCACCCAAACGCCGCTGCCTGCGGATGCCCCCGCTCCTCCGGCACTGCCGGTGCTGCCGTGCCGAGCCCCGGACCCCCTTTCACACCCCCCCGCCGCCAAGCGGGGATGCCCTCCACCGCGCACGTCTGGCTCCATGCATCCACCTGACAGCCAAGTAATTCCTGCTTTTCACTGTTTTTACTGACAGGCTGTAAATTTGCTTCTGGTTGGCAGCTCCAAGCGGGAACGGCTTGGGAGGAACCGCAGGGCCAGCTGCCGGCTTGTTATTGCCAAGCCACGGAGGGATGCCCCGTGTCCCGGGCTGGCCGTGGCAGCGGGGGGCTTCGGATCAGGCTCCCGAAGCTTCTCCTTGGGACAGATGCAGGAAATTCCAAAATCCCTACAAGGAGCTTGGCTTCCTTCTAGCCCCTCCTGAGGCCAGCGCATCTCTCCGCCACCATCCCTTTGGTATCTCCGGGGGTTTGCTCGCAGCCACGCCAGGAACGCAAACCCTGCATCCCCTCCGGGCCCCCCGCCCCCCGCTGCAGATAAAGCCACAGCGGAGCCGGCAGCTGCGGGCAATGGGTATTTTTAGTGAGCTGCAAATGTTTCCTTCCTGGGAAAACCCCATCTTCAATACCTCACGAGGGAGAGGGCTTCCTCTTTCACGCCCAGGTAATTCATTACACACTAATATAACCTCCCCAGGCAGCAGGTTGAACCAAGGGGATGCTCCATCGGTGGATGCCGCGAGGTTCCTGCTCGCTGGTGGCCCTGCCCGGGCGAGGGATGTGCTCCATCCATCCATCATAGAGCTGCCCATCAAGCAGAAGCCGGCCAGCTGCCCTCCGTTGGGAAAAAGCATCCCCAAAGCAGTTAGGAGATGGGCTGTGGGACCATCAAGGAGAGAGAAACCCCTCCAGGGCTGAAATCTCGGGTATAACTTGCAGCAAGAGCTGCCATCATAGAATCACAGAATCATTAAGGTTGGAAAAGACCTCTAAGATCATCGAGTCCAACCGACAACCCAACCCCCCCATGCCCACTAAACCATGTCACCCGCACGGGCTGCATCGAGGAGCTGGGGGAGCGGGGACCGGCACGGGAGCGGGGAACGTCCGCCCTGGGATGTATCCGCAGGTCTGCAGACCAGCCTGGAGAAGGTGGCAGGAGCTTATGAACCAGCTCTGCTGCTCACGGGGCTGGAGGAGAGCACACGCCGGGGTCCAGGCTGCTACTGGGATGGGGTCCTGGAGACCCCAACGCTTGTGGAGACTCATCTCCATCACAAAACTAACACAACCGATGTGGGTAATCGCAGAGCAAAGCTGGTTTCATCAGCTGAAGAGGAGCCCATCAAGGAACCGAGGATGAGCAGTTGCGTAGGTACAGACAACCGTAATCTGGTTACACGTTATGTGGGAAGAGATTTTTGCACCCACCAAAAAGAAAAACACCCGGGGGTGGAAAAGGGGCAATTTCCAAAAGTTGAAAGGGATTATTAGCAAAAATTGATTAGGGGGAAATGTAAACAAAAACAATGAAGAGTAATTACAGCTAGCGTAAGAAGGCTTTGCCAAAATCTCATAAATCTCTGATCATAAAAGAAGGCGTCTTTAGCTAAAAATTATCTTGGCTTTGAATAAAAGAAAAAAATTGCAGTAAAAATAAACATATTGTATAAATTAAAACCGGGGGAAGTTGGCAGCAGTAAATTAGCAGTTATAAGATGCAGACAGTTGCGAAAGGATGTATCAATGAAAAAATCGACTGCCAGCAAACATAAAGGAGAGAAAAAGTGGAATTTTTAAAGACACCAAAAGCAAACACAGCCAGAGCTGTGGAAAGGCGAGTCCACGGGGACGCTCACCTGTGAAGTCGGGCAGCAAAGGCAGACACCGAAGCACCGGGCAAACCCCAGGGCAAAGCCAGGAGGGACGAGGAGACGTGGCGGCTCCAGGCTGGGGACCAGCAGCGACCGGGGGATGCCGAGAGCCACGGACGCGCCTGAGACCCCTCTCGCTGGCAGCATCCCGGCTGCCCCGCATCCAGGAGCGACTTTAGAGTTGTTTCCTGATGGCAGCATCATCCCCAAAATGACTATTTGCTCTCAAGCAGCTCCTTCGTGTGCTCAGCAGAGCCCCTACAGCCCTGCGGGGCGAGGACAGCCCCAGGACCAACAGCTCTCCTCTCCCCTGCAGACACTTTTTGCTGTTCACCAAGCAAGGATGGTGCAGTTCGAGGATGGGGAATGATTTCGTAGCATCTCACAGGGCTGGTGGAAAGGAGCTCGGGGGTCTCGGTCCAACCTCATCCCCACCATGAGACCGGGGCAGCCGGAGCTTTGCCTAGCTAAGCCTGGGAGATGCCCCAGTGCCCCGGGGACCCACTGCTCAGCAAACCCTTCCCGGACAAGGAGGATGCCTAAAGCACTACAAGTACCGCTGCAGGATCCATCCCAGCCCCCCCAGGCACGATCACCAAAGCCTGGGAGGAGAAACAACCCGTCGGCTCTGCAAAAGCCGCAGCAGTCACCCAGACAACTCAGCCAACATCTTGGCAGGAGTCAAACCAGAGAGATGCCTGGGGCGTTAGCTGAGCAGCCGGGATGTAGGACAACACGGGGAGCGTCGGGGAGGGAGGATCCAGCACCGAGAGCTCTCCAGCCCAAAAACCAGGCAGTTCAGCCCCACGCTGCACTGTTACTTCTTTGCTCTGCACCTCAGATGCTTCGTCAAGGAGGTGCAGCAATGGGGACATCCCCCCAAACAAGCTTTGAGGATAAAAGTGACAGAGGTATCAGCGTGGATGTTGGCCAGACGTAGCCAGGAGTTTGTGGCTCCTCTGCAAGGTGCCAGCCCCAGCCGGCACAGACGCTGCACAGCTACTGCGCGCTGCAGGAGGGGCGAGCACCAGCCTTGGTCAAGGTGGGGAAGGACAGACGGTTGCCGCTGTGCTTCTGCAGTGGGGAATCATAGAGTCATAGAATCACTAAGGTTGGAAAAGACCTCTGAGATCATCAAATCCAACCGTCAACCCAACCCCCCCATGCCCACTAAACCATGTCCCCAAGCGCCTCATCTACACGTCTTTTAAATCCCTCCAGGGATGGGGACTCCACNGGAAGGTCCCTTTTCTCACGGTAGGTAAAAGCCCCTTGCACGTATCGCAGCAATGCCCAGCTCTTCCAGAGCACGCCTGTGCAAGGAGGAGGTACCGCTCTTCCCCACTGGCTGGGAGGGAAACTGAGGCAGGGAGCACTCCCCACCGCCTGCCCCAGGATGCTCCAAGGAGAGGCTGGGAAAATCAGTGAGCATGAAGCACCTTGTCCCTTTGCAATGCCTGGTTTTGGCCTTGGCACTGATCAGCACCCCCGGACCCTTCCAGCTCATGACACTGAGGTGACACCGCGGCGGGCGGCACAGCCCGTGCAAACCCAGAGACCCCCCAACTCACCCGTGGGCACCCGCGGACCCTGCGGGGAGGACGTGCCCTGGGGACAGGCTGTGTCTGCACCCTCTCCCCAGCACCCAAGACCTCCAGTGCTCTTTGCATGGGTGCACGGGGGGCACCGTGGAAGGATCCACCCGTGGCATCCCCGCTCCCTCCCCACGTGCAAAACCATTCTGCGAAGAAGAGAGCAGCCCTGCATCCTCCGAGCACCAAAGGATGCAGAGAGAAACAGCTTTGCAAGGGTTTAGGGCTCGCTGTCTGAGCCTCATAAAAGTACCACGCGTCCAATATTTAGTGTACAGGGTGAGCGAGGTGTTACCTGACAGCCTCTGCCTTGACACGGGAAATCAGGCGAAAAGTCTTGTGCGGGGAATGCACCATCCCCCAAATTCCCTACTCAGCATGAAGCAGCCTTTATAAATCAATGTCTGCAGGAGGAAAACACGTGAGGGAGCAGCAAGTTCATCCTCCCCTTGCTGCTGCACTCCTGCTGATCCTTGAATCCCACAAGTGCGATGGGAAGGGATCTCTGGAGGACTCAAGTCCCATTCCCTGCTCAGGGAGGGACCCTCACCTACGGGATGTGCTTGAGCACCCGCGGATGCACCCAGACCCCTGGGAGCACTAAAAGAAGAGGACACGGCTCTTCTCCCACTTCCCAAAGCCACGCTCGGTCCTCTGCCATCACAGCACCCGTCTCCTCACCCATCTGCAAAGCTCTTTCAGGAGGTGCTGCTCCCTGAGAGCATCCCGGCAGGTCTTGCTGCCGCCATACAAGAGCCTCGGCCACGATGGCCGAGCCATGGGAAACCACCAGCACCCTGCGACGGTGACGATGGAGCTGCTGGCTCCGCTGCCGGTGACGATGGAGCTGCTGGCTCTGGGATGCACAGGGTGGGCAACACATCTCAGCGGGCACGTGTGTAGCGTGTGTCGAAGGCGGCCACATCGGCATCCTCAAGACCAGGCTTGCCTGCCAGGGCAGAGCGCGAGCTTGCACGCCCAGCTTCGTCCTCCAAAGCCCCTGCGACCCTGGTGCACCCCGGCAAGCTCGCCGAGCTACCGGTGCCACCGAGAGCCCAGAAGCTGCGATGCCACCGCAGTCCAGACGTGACCCTCTGGCTGCTTCTCCCCAAGGCGGGATGCTTTCAAGCAGAGGGTGAGCACAGCCCAGGGCTTGGCAGCAGCACCGCTCCTCCGAACTGGGAAGCTGGAGTAAATCCAGCCGATTTGAACTCAGCAGGTGCTGAGCCTGCCTGCGGGAGAGGTGTCCGACACCTCTCACGGTCCACGGGGCAGCGTGGCTGATGTAGCAAGAGCAACAGTCCCGTGGGAGACGGGCTGCCGCCGCGGTAGACTCGCAGGGCACCAGGGCTCTTCCCATCCCTTTGGAAACCCTCCCCTGCAAACACCGTCGGACGCTGCCGGCTTCATTGAGTCCCTCTTGCCATAACACATACCTGGCTGCTCACCGAGAACACCTGGAGCATGAATGCTGCCCTCCAAGCTGCTCACCCCAAATGCACAAGGCAAGTCTCCCCAAAAAACCCCATCCCGCTGGGCAGCGAAGGGGGGGACCAGCCGGTCTCAGCCCTGCCGGGAGCACATCTGCGCCCCATCGCACCCCAGCAGCCCAGGCAGTGGAAAACATCTCCTCGGGGTGAAAAATACCTCCTCGATTCACGGGAGGCACCTCTCCCGCCCGCGGAGGATGCAGAACTCCTCTGTGCCTCCCGATTTATCCTGCCTGGAGCACGGCCGCCCCCGGCAGAGACACCGGCGGGATGCACAGGGCTGCTGGCCCCATCCATCCGCTCACGCTGCCGGGGATTTATAGACGAATGAAACCCTGTTGGCTGAGTCTTTGTTTACTCCTCTCGGAGAAAATAATTAACTCTTGACGCAGTTCTGACTCACGGGACGTGGATTTAAAGAACTTGGTAAAAACGTCCTTAAAGCTGCCCTACTCCTAGCACGGGAAAAAGCAAATTATAATATTCCCTGTATCACACCAGGGCAGCGCCGAGCCCTGCGCACCCACTTGTCCCCATCCCAGGATGTCCCCGGGACTGATCCCCAGGCAGATCCCACCTGCTTGCAAAAGCAAAGCTGGGAGAATCCACAAGGAACAAAGCCCTGCACTGGGGAGCCGGGAAAAAGGAGGCACGGAGGGATGGGAGAGGCAGGGGACAGGAGGGAGCATCCCTTAGGGACCAGCCGTGCCCGCCGGGGAGGTGACAGTTGCTGACACCCACCGCAGAGGAGCTGGGCGAGTGTGAAACGAGACGGCCAGTGCCTTTTCCCTCTGATAACTTTTTTCCTTCAGATACCGCGGATTTGCCCGATGGGGTCATTCATGTGAAAAAGCCCCCAAAAGCAAAATGTCGCATTGCAGAGGCACAGGTGACAGGAGGGGGCACCCAAATGGCTCAGCCACCACCCAACACGTGGGTCCTCTGAGGTGGCACCTGGGATGGGGCAGAGCACGCCAAGACGTGCCCGGCAGCAGAGACCTGACGCTGTTCGCTACAGGGATGGCGCAAGGCTTGCAGATGCTCATTCAGCACGTGGGGGGTTGCGCTTGCTTTGGCCGCCCCCCCTAAAAAAAAAAAAAAAAAGGGGGTTTTCTACTCCTCACAGAGCAGAGAAACATCAGACCCTGGAAAACACAACACTGAGCACCCAAAAACTGAATGCATGAACAAAATGGCTTCGAGCCCTTTTTGCTGCAGGCGAGGGCGCAGCGAAGCACCCCGGGCGCCGACCCCCCCCCCACCAGCCTGGGGGCAGAGGGGACCCCCCCACCCGAGCCCTGCGGCCGGTGGCTGGCTGCAGCGGGGGCCGGTTGTCACGGACGTGGCAGCGGGTGTCCAACCGCAAGGACGGGCGAACAAAGGACAGTTCACGGCTCCATCGATCGGGAGGTCAGACGGGTGAAGCACGAACATCTGGTCCGACGCTCTGCCCAGCGCCGGCCAAAGGACTTCCCCGGCTTTATTTAGACAAGGGGGAGTCTTTCAGAAGGAAGCATCCAATATTGCTGTTGAATTTCCCAGGATGGAAAGCCCTCCCCAGCCCCGATTTGTGCCTGTGGGGAGGGACCTCGAGCAGCACAGGGTAAGCGCCAGCCGATGCCGTGATGCGTGCGGCTGGGAGATGCCCCCGTGCAGCAGAGGAACCCTGATCAGCAGCTTGCGTCCAGGCATCTTTGCATTTATTAGCGTATCCCTTGAATCTGAAGCTTCAGTAAGGTGTATTAGCAGGGAGACGTTTGCTCCGTGCTACCCGCAGAGGACGGGGTGAGCAGAGCCAGCCCAGCGCGCTCCTGCGTCGGCAGCGGGCGAAGGGCTTTAGCACGATGCACTGGCATCCGCTGCAGCGGATTTCTAAGGCATTTCTAAGGCAGCAAACAGCCCGGCCGGGCTGCCCGGCCATCCCTCCCGCCCAGCACGTGTCCCAGGAGGGCTGGAGACAGAGGGGTATTAGCTGGAGGGAAAAGCCCCGGGGGTCAAAACCAGTTTATGAGAAATCAGTCACCTTTGATCTACAGATTACGAGCAATAGCAAATCGACTACATCCCTGGGTGAGCTGCTGCACAGTTAATTAGACACGTTATTAAAAACATGCTCCTCTACCAGTCTGAATTAGTCCAGCTTCCAAGCCACAGAGTCCTGCCCTGCTAAATTAAACAGACCTTCACGATTAACAACCCTTCCTCCAGGCCGGTACCAGCAGACGAGGCAGAAGACACTCCTTAAATCTGCTGGATAAAGCAAACCACGGGCAGGTTTTCCAAACCTTGAGTCATGACTGTAGCTGCTTTATTTTTATTTTGATTCACCTACGGCTGTGGACACCAGAAACGGACCCAGCATCCAGGACCCACCATCACAAGGAAAGGATAAACTGGTATGTCCTGGCTCCCCAGACACAGACCCGATTAGCTCTTTCACTCCAGGGAAATGCATTTCAAAGGTGTTTTCAGGGCCAGAGATTTCCTGGTGAGCATCTCCTGTCCCACGGACCCCACTTTCTGCTCCCAGATACACCGCAGCCGTACTCAGACCCACTTTTGTTCCCCTGATGCACCGAATTGTCTCCGGTATAACCAACCCATCCTCTCTCATCTTTATCACTCTCCCAACACTGGTACTTGCTGCAGACGGGGATCTCATTAGCAATGCTGCCCAAAAAGTGGGGATGACCCACTTCGAGTATTTTCCTGTGACCAGCCAATTTTAAGCCCCTTCAGTAGGCGCCTGTAAATCCGTTTCTTGCTGGAGCACCGTGGGAGCCCCCCCCTACTCCTAACGCTGCTGAATTGCACATAAATGGCTTGGTTACCTCTGCAACAACTCTTAGGGTGACTCATCCGTCCCCCCGTTTGAAAGCACCAAGTGCTACCCATGTCCTTTTCTCCACGCTAAGCACCGTGTGGCGCACACCGCCGTGGTCTGCCCATCGTCACGGCCAGCCTGAGCAATAGGTTTTGTCCTCAGGGGCAGCTTTGTGTCCCTTGATAATGTAAAGCAAGTCCTGCTGCTGCCCTGTCCCCCCAAACTCCGCATCTTCCCCCCACATCGCCACCGGCAGAGCAGAGAACAGACAAACCCCCTTGAGGAGCATCGCAGCGAGCGTGGTTTTTTCCTCGGTAGGCATCCTCCGAGGGGTTTCGTAGCTGGCTGTTTCATCTTATGAGAGCTGCCCTGGCTGCTGTGAGCCTCGTGGGGACCACGCACGGGGGCTGCGGGACTCAGCCGCATCCCGATCCAGCATCCCGACCCAGCATCCCGACCCCCCGCCAGCCGACGAGCCTCTGCCTCGCTCCCAGAGGCTTTTATTAGAAACACACAGTCATGAAACGTTGCAAGTGGAATCCATTACACAGCATTTAGTACGTATCATTTGTATTTCACAGCTGGCAATCTTTCTGATTTCACAGGGAAACGGCTATTAAAAAGCCCATTGCGGCCGATGGGAAGGGACGGGTGCGCCAGGTGGGAGCGGGGATGGAGGGAGCATTTCCAGGTCCGGGATGGACCTGCTCCCACCTCTGGACATCTTTCGGAGCCACAGCCTCTCCCGCCACATCCTCCACTTGCGAGATGCTGCTGGGAGAAGGCAGCTCTGCTGTCTGCAAATAATTCACCCCCATCTGACTCAGGTGCTTTTTGAAGCTGGGATACGATTGCAAATTATTACTGCAAGGAAAGAGAAACTCTGAAGCACTCCAGCGTTTCGTTTAGCATCCCTCCTGCGAGGTATTCTGGATGTCTGCAGACATTTCTAGTTTGTGCACAGCAGAAATGTTGTGAGCCGTGCCTTAGAGATAAATCAACTCATGGATTAGCTCCTCTCCCACCTTCTCCTAGGCGCTGTGTTCCCCAAAACTCCGGGATAGGATCTCTGGGGCAGTGGGGATCCATGGCCAAATGGGATCATCACCATCAGGGCAAGGCTATTTGTGTAGCACCAACTTTTGGGGTAGAATAAGAAAAGAACAAAAAACAAAGACATGGTTTAAACCCTGAACCTGACCATTCCCAGAAAGATGCAATTTCCTGAAGAGAAGGCTGAAAGTAATGAAGGGAGAACACAGCTTTCGCCCATGCCCAGCTAAGTCGAAGGCATCTCATGCCATAAAACAAAACTCATCTCATCTCATCCTATCAAACGAGGACAGCAAGTGACTCCAGGATGGGCATCTTGACCCAGGAGAGACCTTTTAAAATATCAATTGTGACTTGGGATGTTCAAGTTGGATATTAAAAGATTATTTAGGATATTGCTTCCTCGGGAGGGCCGTACAGCCCTGAGGCAGGCCACCAGAGAGGTGGGGGATCTCCAGCACTGGAGGTTTCCAGGACTTGACTGGGCAAATCCACAGCCCCTCCGATCACTGCCACAACTGGGACAGGGGGACCTTAGGGACAGGGACACCAGAGCTGGACATCTACTCTGATCAAAGATAGAGATACCTTGTTTTACTGATGGAGTTGAAAAATCTTGTTCTTCTTGAAGGTGAGCAGACAGAGCAGGACCCCAAATCACCTCCCCAGCACAACATCTCCTATACAATGATGCAAACCACCATCTCGTGCAGATCCCCGTTTCCCACCCTAATGCTCCCTTTTTCTGGCAAGCTATAACACGCAGCTCTAAATTTTGCTCGCAGGAAGGTTGGCTGGAAACACAGGCTGGGGAACACTCTCGTACATCGTCCAGACCCGTCTCCACATCAACCATCCAAGGAAGTAGGAGCCACCCCATCCCACTGACAGCACAACCCCTTCTGCCTACTCGAGGACACCCATCTGTTTAGTATTATAACTTATTTGGTGGGGGGAAAAAATAGCATTGCTTTCTCTTTATTGTGTTTTGGAGCAAAAATCCAGCAGATGCACAAGGACAGCAAGGCACGAGCAAGGCAGGGTCTCCCTGGTCTAACACCAGGCTCATCGATATGAGTAAGTCTGCGCCTTGGCATCCATCCCGCCAATTCAGAGGCTCACCCCCCTTCAGCAGATGCCAAAAGGACTTTTCTTCCCTAACCAGCAGCAATACATCAAGTCAGCTGAACCTGCACAGCCCAAAACCAACAGAGATACCGGCAAATGCCTAGCAGGAGCCACCTTCTCAGGTGAAAGCTGGTTTTGCCAGGGTAGGAGGTCCTTCTCCATCAGCAAAGCAGGGCACATCTCCTGCTCACAAAGGCTGTTCTCATTGCACGTCCTCTCAAATCCAGCCGTCAGCGGTTTTTCTTCAGTCCTAAAACATCCCGTTCAACTCACCTGACACTGTGCCTAACCTGAAGCTGAGGCAGTCTTGGACTCCCCTCTCCATTCCAGCAGGAAATCTGGCCAGAGCTCCTGAGGAGGAGGATGGTGAGAGCCAGGGAGAGGTGAATGCAGGGTGACCAGCACGCCTGGACCGAGCTGCCACAGCAGACTCCGCTGTCACCTCCCCAAACCATGTCTCCTCCAGCTCCTGGCTTGTCTACAAAGGAGAGGGTCCAACCAAGCCATCATTGGCATGTCAATCCATCAGAGCTGGGACTAAGACTAGTCTACACTGTAAACTCATCCCAGGGCAGTTAAGCCAAAGAGGATGCTGGAGAAGACATCTCTGTTTGCATCGCTTCAGCTGAGCCACCATTGGGCCCATATAAATCAGAAACGTGCTCAGGATGTGAAACTGTGCAACGACACATGTGATGGAAAGCCAACACGTGATGGACACAGAGCCAACGACCCAGCTCTCACCACCAGATTTCTGCTCCTCGCACTGGCTGGGAACACTGGTGCCTTGTACCTGTCAATATCTGTCATTGTTACGCTATATCATGCCCTGCCATCGGTGAGGACAAGCTCGTTACATAATTTTAATGCACAACATGCATTAAAGACCCTGAGGTCTACAATTTCGGACCTCCTAATGACGCAGAAAGAGGTCTGAATCACTGGACTGGAAGCATTTAAGTGCCCCAGCACTGATGATCACAGCCTGTGTTGGCCAAAGGGAGAACAGGCCAAACCTGCAATGACTTTGCCCCTTGCTCCAAATGCATTAATTTCCCAAATCTCAGAAAATTTGCAAGCAGAGTCAACCAGGAAACAGGAGCAAAAAGCACAAATGCAAATCAGAGGGGTTTTGGAGTAGATGATCTTTGAAGGTCCCTTCCAATCCAAACCATTCTATGATTCTATGACTCAAAGAGAAGTTTAAACAACTTTTTTTTAAGGGTTACAATTTGAGAATCTAGGAAGACAACAGCTTCAAACAAAACCAACCTCAGAGTAACAGAGTGACGACCGCACATACCAAGGCAATACATGAGAAATGGAAGGAGAGTAAGCAGGCAACTCATATTTTATCGTGACTGGCATGAAGTGAAGCAAGTTAATAAGGGAAACCTATGGAAAAGCCATGTCTGGCATGGCTAAAGACAAGAAAAAGTTATGGTGGTGTTCTTCTTTCAAGCACATAGACAAAATGCTAAGTAAAAATGTTAAAATTCACAGAAACATAGAAAAAAACATTGACAATGCCCAGGAATGGAGGTCTGGAGATCCTGTTGCCCTCTGGGCTCTGCTTCACCGCTGCACCATTTTCAGGGCAATTTTGGGGTGGTTTTTTGGTTTTTGTTTTGTTTTGTTTTTTAATTTTTTTGCTCTACATGCAATCAGAATTTCCCTTGCTGCAGTTCTTTTTAACAGTTTGTGAAGGATGGCCGTGGTCAGCCAGTCTGTCTCTTTATTAGGAAATTTGGATGTGATTTCCATAGCCCTCGGGAGGACAGGGCTGCTCCCTCCCGTTAGTAACGCAGGATTCCTTAGCTCATACATAACTAACGACCCAGGGACCATCGGACTGTAATTCTCTTAAAAATCACACACGCCGTTTGCAAGCATCTAGAAAATAACAAAGACTTTGGCCACAGCTGGAATGGATGCGTCAAGACCACGGGGTGACCAAACAACTTGGCTCTTTTCTACACGGACAACGGCCTCATGGAGGCGGGAGAAGCCACAGCCATCGTTTATCGTCATTTCTGGGCTTTTCAGTTGCAACACTTTCATAAACAAGCCCAAGGAACCATGGCCACATGAAATTCCTGTACGACACCTCCACAATAGGTTGAAAAATCTAATTCTGGGACTAGCCATTAACATCAAATTGGACAAAAACCACAAGAAAGCTCCACAGCCTGGTTCAATGTGTGCACGAATGCTCCACTGGGCAGTGGAGCAAACCTAGGTAGCTCCTTCCAGCACTGTGTTTCCAGAGAGCATCCCCATCCCCTTTGCCAAGAGGGGGAGAGATGAAGCCAGAAGCACTTTGGAAGGCAGGAGGAGACTTCAAAAAGATCTTTATCACTTGCAACAGCAGCCTGAGGAAAAGACGGTGCAGATCCATGAGCCCCACCAGCCAGTGGAGAGCACGAGGCAGGGGACAACTTCTGACTGAGAAGTATCAGAGCTCATAATACTTCAGGAACTGGGATGGGGAGAGGGAGAACTAAGAAAATCAAATACATTTCACAGTGACAGACACAACAGACTTCAAGAATTAGCAAGCAAGAGCCCCTGAGGGGACGCCTGGGAGAAGAAGAAAGCTGGTAAGTCCTTGAAGACGCTAATGCAAAAGCATCTCAGCGCAGAGGAAGGATCACGTTTAGTAGATGCGCCAGGATTAGAACGCGATGAAATGGTAGGCATTCAAGGTCTCGCTCAGCCTGAAATCACTTCTGGGAAAATAATGAAAATGCTGATGTAATTCAAATCATAAAGAATTAAAGAACAGGAGTATAATTAACACCAGTCAACATACTGCTACAGGAAACAGGTCTTGTCAAACAAATCTGATTTCATTCTTCACTGAGATTACAAGGTTGATTGGTGAGAGGAACCGCGTACAAGGCGGGAGGTTTTCCGACTACTGAAACCAGGAGGCGTGACGGCAGCTCGGGGGAGCAGAGCCAACCGGGCCAGCGCCCGCCAAGCCCTTGCCTGGGCGTACAACTCTCTATCGCCAAAAACACGCTAAAGGGATTAAGAGCTGATTACCCGGCAGGTTTCAAGTAATAGTTCCCAGCGTTGGACCTCAGTGGGCCCTGCAGGAACCAGCCCCAGGTTCATTTTTGTCTGCACGATGGAGAGGGAGGGAGGAAACCGATGCTGAAGGATCTAACGCTCTTCCAGGCTCGCAGAGCATCCTCAGGTAAAGGATGTGGGATTCACCTCCCTCGGCGTTCGCCATATGAAAAAATAATGCTTCCACTTTAATGCAGTTGTTAATTTTCTACAGATAGTAATGACAGGGAGAAAAGGGCCTCCGAGGATGAGCCAGATGATCTAAAACAGCCATCCCAGGCAGGTGGACTGAATTGTCCTCTGCAGGATACTAAGGGAGGGGGTCTTGCTAACTGCTCGCGTCAGAAACCCCACTTTTGTGCTGGTGATTAAATCGACCAAATAATCTTCAAAGGAAAGTTGGGGGGGGGGAGGGAAGGGGGGGCACAATCCTTAAAATAATTTAAGCTCTGTTGGGAAAAGCACTGGAAAGCCTGGTCTCCTCCAGCAAACGCCCCTCAAGCTGGTGTGGCTCAGCAGATGTAAGTGCCAGCCAGGAAAAACTCCAGATGGTCCCAGTGACACGGTGGCACGGATCGGGGACAGCCCCCTGCGCCCGGCTCCGGCACCGCAGCACGGATGCTGTTCCCACCCAACAGACGTTCGCTGCGCAGGAGACAAGGGGACGGCTTCGGTCCTCTTCCAAGCGGGCAGATGTCACCCACAGGGCTGCCGTCACAGCCGGGGACCCCCTCGGGAGCCAGGAGGGTTGGGGCTAAGTCTGGGTGTGCAAACGACTGCCGACTTTGCTCTTCCTCCCCCTCCACTGCTAGGAGAGCAGGAGCACAACCGTGGTTTGAAGGATTCCAGGAGAGAGATGACGACTGTCCCGGGGCAGGAGCATCTACGAGGCCCCAAGACACAAGCAAGGTGTGCGCAGACCTGCCCCAAGGATGCAGCAGCCAGGACGGGGAACACCCTCAGCACCACCCGCATCCGTCTGTTCCCTGCCCCGAGGGCTCCCCAAAGGCTGAACGACAAAACTCAAAGCACCCTGAGAAAGTCCTACGGACACTATTAAACCAGGGGCTCTTCCACGGCAGGCGTCACACGTGAAGATGAAGGTGAAGGTGGGAAAAGAGACAGAGACCACTCGGTGCCCAGCCTGAGCTTTAGGATTTTCAAGAGCTTTTTGGAAAAGACAAGACAGGTCTGAGGTGTGCTGGGAGACGGGAGAGGGAGATTCCCAGGTCCTTGCCCACCCCAAGGTTAGGGAAAACTCTCCAGCGCCCCGGCAAACAGCAAATCCATACGGAAAAAGCTGGGGAGGGAGCAGCTGCTGTTGTCAGTGCCTTCTGGGCTTGTCACGGCTGCCTCTACCCCCTGCCTCCCCAGCCAGATCCTCTGACATCCAACACCGCCTCTGCCAAGCCAGCCCAGTTGGGTTCCCCCACTAATGCAAGCAGAAAAGCCATCCTTGGGGGGCTCCTTTAAAGCAGTGCCTCCTCCTCCCCCCCCAAAAAAAAGACTTAGTCGAAGCAAATGCCAGACCCATTAAGAGCAAAGGACCTCACAGCCAACAGAAGGAATGCTTGGGCTTGATGAACTGTTTATAGAGTCTTTTATAGGAAGGATGGGTAACCTAATCCCAACTACAACATTTTTTATGCTGCTCTATGAGGGTTCAGCTGTGATTAAACTGTTGGCACGGTCCCATGGCACATAAAACCATGGAGACCAGCAAGTCTCATCCCCGCCGGAGCCCTGCAAATGCAAGCGGCAAAACTATTCCAAGCATTAAAGGCCGGCGAGCCCCGCCGTGGGCCATCCCCGCTCGCACCTCCAACGGGCCTCGCTATCTTAAGAGACCAAAATAAAAGTGACTCGGCAGTCGCTGCACTGATCTCTAGTGAATATTTTACCCCTGCTGCAGTCCAGAGCAGGGCAAAGGATAAGCACCCCTCCAGGACTCGTTTTGGGTCCCAGAAGCTGGATGCAGGAGATGCCACTTGCAAAACCGTGCTCTCAGCAGTGGGCTTCAACGTCCTTTTCTCCTAGAAGCAGTCCCAGGACCAGCACAGGGCCCTCCACCATCCTCCTAAGACACCAAATAAATCCCATAGCAACATTTTCCAAGCAGTTAAAACACTTGATTTTGAGCCAACCTCACTAAACGGAGATGATCAGAGTTGTGTGTCCCAACCATCCCTACCAGGCTGCTTCTCCATGGCTGGAGCAGAGACCATAGCCCCCGGCATGGGCAAAGTCCTCCCAGGAGAGGACATCCGAACACCTCCACTCGGCTCAGGCAGACGCTGACCCAGGAAACCTCACCCACCCGGGACAAACCACCCCCAGGGTGCTCCAATGTGACCGTCTGAGAAGGCAATAAAGATTTGGAGGGGGAGCGATTGGAAGAGCAGGTACCTCCAAGTCCAGGCTTGGCACAGGGTCACACCAAACCCACGCTGGAGGACAGGCCTGTGCAGACCCTCGGCTTAGCTGGAAAGAGGAAAAGAGTGGGGGGGCTCGGGGAGGACCCCCCTCTGCCGCAACGCGTCGACAGGGACTGTACGTGGGATGTGCATCCTCAGGGAGCGGCACCGCTCGACGTCGGACCGGCAGAGTCCCCCTCGGCACGGCTGGTGGGTGGGATTTCTTCAGGCAATTTGAACATGCTGTTTGCTGCATTTTATTGTTATAGAATTGGAACAGAACCAAGGGTTTTGGTTTTTTTTTGGCTTTGTTGACTCATCCATCAATTTATCTGGCCGCCCTCATGATACTCCCTGGCATATTGGGGCCACCACCCACCCATTCCAGGTGGGCTCCCAAGGCTCCCATTAGCCCACGGCCATGCGAGGTGGCCTCTCAGAGTTGACACCGAGCACAAGAGGCTACCATCGATTGCAGACCCTTCTTCTGCATCAAACGAAAGACACCACCACCTCAAACCCCGCGTTGAGCATCCTCAGCCGCAGCAACCAGGAGAGAGACGCGTCCCCCGGTGCGCAGCCGGGCTCTTTATGCGGGATGGGGACTTTGCCAGCAGTTTTATTTTAGCCCTGCCCAAGAGTACAGCACATTCCTGCCACCGAAGGGAAGGCGACCCCGCAGCGCTTTCGGATGCTATCACCTGAGCCCGTGCACCCACGGGGCTTCTCCCGCCAGCGCAGACCCCGATGCACCAGGCGCAGGGCGATGGTGATGGGAACACAGCGGGGTGGGCACGCTGCCATGGCTCGACGAGCTGCCGGCACCCCCGGGAGACCCGCAGCAGGGACCAAGCCCTTCTCCACCCCTCCGGCCACCGAGCAATTCAAGGCTGGACGACACACCCAGGGCTGACCTTGCAAATCCCTTTTTTTTTCTTTTTATTTCCCCTTTTCCCTCTGTAGCCCACACACCGAGGACCTCCCAAACGTGCGGTAAAATGCCCCGTCAGCTTTCCAAGGGCTCAGCACCCACAAGCGGGAGCTCAGGTCATATTTAGGCCACCCAAATTACAGGGCAAGATTTCTCCTTGAGGGTGACCTGCTTCGCTTCCCCCCAGCACGAAGCCACGTGGGCAGCCCCTGCCATCCCGTCCGGCAAGCCGCAGGGACGCGTGGGCTCCGCTGGTCCTTCCTGCTGGTCCCCAAACGTGCCACTCCCCAACCTACCACAGTCCCTGGCAGTGTCCCCTACACTTTTCAGTCCAAAATTCAAGCCCCCCCCGCAACGTGCAGCCCCACCTTTTTTGACGCAGGGACGTATGGAAACAGGGAGGAGCAGCGCAGCCAGCCCGGAGAGGTTGTGCTTCACCCTCAGCACTGTGGATAAGCAAGGATGGGCTTCTGCAATGCCGAGGGATGAAGGAAAATGCCGGGGACGAGCTGGCTCGCTCAGCTTTTGGCACTTGCCCCCCATGTGCACAACCATGAGCCACGTCCCACCATGGGGACAGCCACTGGCTCAGCCCCAGTGCCCAGAAGGACCAGCCTGGATGCAGACATAGAATCACAGAATCACTCAGGTTGGAAAAGACCTCTAAGATCATCGTGTCTAACTGTCAACCCAACCACCCCATGCCCACTAAACCATGTCCCCAAGCGCCTCATCTACACGTCTTTTAAATCCCTCCAGGGATGGGGACTCCACCACTGCCCTGGGCAGCCTGTGCCAAGGCCTGACCACTCTTTCAGTAAAGAAATTTCTCCTCATGTCCAACCTAAACCTCCCTTGGCACAACNCACTGAGCCCTGGTGACCGGCCGCCAACTGGATTTAACTCCGTTCACCACAACTCTCTGGGCTCGGCCGTCCAGCCAGTTTTTTACCCAGTGAAGAGTGAACCTGTCTAAGCCGTGAGCCGCCAAAAAGACAAGTCCCCAGCAAAGACAAGTCAACAGTCCCCAGACTTGCACATCTCTGCACCTCCTGCCTGTCCCATGGCTCGTCATAAACCAGTGGAGCCCAGGAGACCCCCCCAGTCACCGCTCAACCCAAGGAGGAGCATCAGCAACCTCCCAGAGCCGCGCAAGGTTTAGCCAAACCCAGGAACAGAGATCAGACGACAAATGGGAGCAGCTGCCAGTAAATTCGGCGTTTCCAGAGGATCTGTGTTTATCAAAAGCTGTCGCTCCCCAGCCAGAACAGGTGTCAGTCACAGCAAAATCTCGTGGCAGCTATTCAATCTGAAGGCACAAGAGTTTGACATCAGACCAAAGGGAAGGGAAAAAAAAAAAAAAAAAAAAAAGCCTCGTTAGCAACTTCTCTCGCCTACAGCCTTGGAAAAAGAAAAGTGAAGAGCCAAAAGGCTGCGGGAGCAGCAGGGCCACTTGAAACAGGCATCTCCCCATCACTAGGCGATGCTCAGAGCGGATCAGCCCCCCCCCCCCGACAGAACCACATCACCAACCGTCACCCAGCTGCCACGGGTGATCTCAAAGCAGCACCCACCCACCCCAGGACAGCTCCATCACCCGCAGACCTGCTAGCTGCCTGCTGCCTGGAGATTTACACCGAGCACGACGCCGAGCAGACCCTGCGCTGCCGGTTCAACGCTTCCCACTAGCCAGACACCAACCCCTACTAATGCTGCCAACATCCTAATTAGCACCTTCCCCGTGCCTGCCCTGCTCCCGACTGCTCTGCATCTGTCCGAGGACTTTCTTTGAGGTTTTCCGAAGGTAGAACAGACAAATAGGGACAAGTCCTGGAGGTGCTCAGCACCCCTTCCCCGCCGGAGCAGCTGGCACAGCCTGTTCCTCCAGCCCACGCCAGCGCCCTGTTGCTCTGCTATGTGTCTGCTGTCAAGGGATTTCCACACGGCATCATGCACACTTCTGTGTTTACCCTTTCCAAGCCTCCGGAGCGGTGCTAACATGCAGCGAGGACAGGAGAAGCCCAGGAGGGTCCTTGTTACACGGCGACTATCCAGCCATCTACAAGGTGGGTAAGAGGAGCGAGGCTTTGTCCTGGTTTCGGCACAGACGGGGCGGCTCCAGGCTCTGCCCGGGGGAATGCATTTGCCAAACCTGGCTGGAAATTGTCCCTGATGGGGATGCTCTGCTCTGCCTGCCTCAGTCCACCCCCTCGCTGCCACAGCATCGCACCCGGTGCCAGGCAGGAGCGAGCTCGGAGGGGCAGACATCTCCATCCCACCGCCCGGCACGTTCCAGCACCGGGCAATGAATACCCTGCCATTCCCCACGTCCAGGCACCAGCCGCTCTCTGCTGCCCAGCAAAATAAATTAAAAAAAACCAACAAACCATCACCAGCTTGCTTTCCCTCCCGGAGCTGTGCCCGTTTCTACACCAGAGCAAAGGAAGCCACGTGCCTGCTCGCATTTAACACGCAGGTGCTCTCCGGGCGCGCGCGCAAGGCGGCTCGCGCGTACAGAGGCTGGGGACGAGCACGCAGAACCGGCGCTCAGCCACCTGCAAGGGCGCTCGCTCGGCAAGCGAGCCGGGAGGCGGCGGGGATCCCGCAGGAGAGATCCGCAGGAAATGCTTTCCCCAAAGCTGGCATGCCACAATTAACTCTCTGCAGCCTGGCCGGCCCCCCTCCCCGCAAGCCAAGCGCTCCAGCCAGCTCATACACCTCGTTTTATTTCATCCCTGCTACCCCCAGTTCAGGCATTTCTCCTGCTCGCTTTGTCCCCTGACACCAGACAGGCTTAAAAGTAAAACAAGGCAAAGATTTATTAAGTGAGGCTCACCGTAAAGGTTTCCGAGTTGCAGTTGTGGAGCCTGGAAACAGGATTACAAGCAAAGCAAATCATGAAACGCGACCGTAACCTCTGCACGGCGAGACGTGACCCCTCACGTGCTCCAGCCCATCTCACACCCGAGCATGTGGCGTGCACCGGCTGGGGCGCTTGCCCGGCCCGTTCGCAGCCGCTCACCACCCCACGGACCTCTCCGTGACGGCCGGGGGCTCCTTTGACTCCCCCTTTAGCTGGTCCCATCCTGATCCTTCAAGGATCCTGATCTCTCAATCCTGATCTTCAGCAGCTGGTGACTTTCTACCGTACCCATTGCCCAAAATGCAAACCAGCTGCACGGGTATTTGTCAGCCCAGAGCACCTCTAGCTCTTATTCAAGATCACAAACAGCTTCTTCAGACACATCCTCAGAATAGGTGGTGGATACAGGATAAAGGTGTCACCCCCAGGTGAGTCCCGTCACCCCTACCCAACACAGCCCACCCCACAGCTCCAACACTGCTCACACAAAAAGCTGAGCTTGCAAGAAAGAGATGCGTCTCATGAGAGAAAGGCTTGAAGGCAGACTCAGGGAGCCAGGGAATGATGCTGCCAAACCCCTCCAGCAGTACCAGCCACCGGCCCGTGCCCGGAGGGAACGGAGAACAGTGGGTGCAGGCAGATACAGGTGCTGGTAGGATGCCCACACCAGTCTCTTGGGTGAGAGCAACTAAACACCTGGAGGCATCTGAACAGCCTGTTCCTGCCCAGTTTGTCCTCAGACACATCATGCCCAACCCTCCAGTCTCAGCGAGCCACCCAAGCCGAAGCACTTGGGTTCAGTGGCCACCCCGCATGAACAAGTGGCCTCCTGGGAGGCTCAGAAAGACAGACAGGGAGCAGGCTCCCAAGAGCAGAATCTTCTCTGGAGCCTGAAGAGCATCCAAGGACTCCCTGTCCCCTGCTCCAAGACAGAATGCTCCAGTCTCTCCCTTGCCCCGAGAGACTCCGGGATAGGAAGAACCGGCACTGCCACCCCACGGTGGATGCTTCTCATCCACAGCCTCCCACCACCCCTGCGCACCAGGGCTACGGAGGATGGAGATGCCTTCTCTCTCCTGCATCCCTCTGCTGAAGTTGTCCAGGCTCCCAAAGGGTCTGGACAGGGGGTCCGGAGGGTTCAGCCCCTGTTTGACCCTCCTCACCCTCCCTGCCTCTCCCCCTCCCCTGCCTCGCGGCAGCCGAGCAGCTCTGCACCAGCCGCCCGACAAGGGTCCCTGCGAGCCCCGGCGAGGACGTGCAACCAGAGCTCACCAGGCTCCGGCAGCACCCCCCGCACTTCGGGGACGTGATTTGGGAGCTGGGGTGACACTTCCCATGGAGCAAGGCTCGTTTTAGCCCGCTGCCGGGCAGACAGACCCCAAATAAGCCTGGCCCAGCTGGGCGCAGGCAGCGAGCTTCTCGGCGGGGCATAACCATCGCCTGGGACACGGTTTGTCCTTCAGTCCGCTGCGGACCAGGTGTCCCCGCGACCCCCAAAGCCTGGCTGGGAGCAGAGGGGAACTGAGCCCTTCCCGGCCAACCCAACCGCCTCCCCCTCCTCTCCCATGCCGGGGGCTCGGCAGCCAGCCGCAGGCTGCCCAGGAGCCCGGCCGCGGAGCCCATTGTTCCCTTTGTCTGGCCTTTTGAGCACGAGCCCGCGCGGCTCAAGGCGTCCCCTCCACCCCGGGGACGTTCACACGCTCGGCCGCCCTCGTCACCCCCCGACCCGCTCAGCTGGAGGGCGAGGGGCCGAGCATCTCCCCTAAACCCAGCCCTTGCCCCCCCCTCCCCGAGATGAACCCCGGGCCGAGGGTAGCTCCTCTCCTCCCCCAGCTCCAGCCAGATGCTCTCGCCCTCCGAAACGCCGAAGAGGGCAAAGGCGAAGGCCAACGGGCATTTTCCAGGGGACCTTACCCTCGCTGAGCCACCCCGCCAAAATCAAGAGCCGGCTGGAAGGCGTTCCACACCCAGAGGGTCCACCATCACGGCCAAGGCGATGAGCACCCACAGCGATGTGAGCACCCAGAGCAACGCGGACCCCCCCGGTGCTTTGCCTCGGAAGCTGCAGATGGTCTCGAAAGCCAAGCTGGGGGACAACGGGGCCCACCACCAAGCATGGGCATCCAGCATCGGAGCCTGGAGAAGACAACTTGCCCCTCGGGACAGAGCTCAAATACCGCATCCGCCTCGGGAGGCTGAGCCAAAGGGATTCCTGGTGTCCCTCCCGCCTCCGGCAGCGCTCCAGCGGGATGCTCGGGGGGATGCTCAGAAAGCACCCCGCTTTCTGCAGCCCAGCATCAAGGGCTTCCTGATGCCGCCGGTACCCAGGACGGGCAGGGGTGGGCTTCACCTCCAGCACTCCTGGTTTTAAACCTGCTGCTTGAGAAGTCAAAACCGACTGAAAAAAATAGAAAATAATGAATCGCCACCTCTTCTTCACACCTCCCGCAGCCCGACGTACCTCTGTGCCCCCCCGCAAGCTACATCTTTCCCGAAGCCCCCCCCAGCCCGCGCACCTCTCCTGCACAAGCATCTTCGCCCTCCCTTCCCAGCCTTTCCCAGTTCTGAGTTGATGCTTTCAAAGAGCCATCCACAATGACTTTAAGATCTCTTTCTTAAAATGCTAATAAGTAATTTAAAGACTGCCACTGTGCATGCATGGGTTTAGGGTAATTTTTTCCATGTGAATCCCTTTTCATTCATCACTGACTACATTTAATCTGCCACTTTATAGCCTGGTTATCCAGTGTCATGAGATCCTTTTACAATATTTTAGAGACAACTGTTGTTTTTATCATCCTGAATAATTTTGTATAATCTGCAAAATTCCTCGCCTTCGAATTCCCACCCCTTTCTAGCGCATTTATAAATACGTCGCACAGCGCAAGCCTCACGCTGACCCCCGTCCAGTGGGAAAACTGACTCTTTGTTTCCCCCTCTTTAAGCAGATTTGAATCCGTAAGAGAGCCCTTCCTCTAAAATTACTGCTCTGGAGTCTCCTGGATCACCCAGGGAGCTCTTCTTAAAGGATGCCCGTCCCATTTGCTCTGGCCCCAATATTCGTTTTAAGCAATTTCTTCTAAAATATAAGCTCTTCTGCCATCACTTCAGGGCAGTCTCTCAGCCCTGCCCTGGGGAGGAAAGCTCCTTGGCAGGAGTCCCCTTGGCCACGGCCATTTGGGGGGACACTGAAGTTGTTCCTCATCTCCCCAAGTGCTCCAGCCTGGTCGGGTTTATCCTCCCGATTCTCATTTGTTGGGGGGAGGCCTGGGGGGGATTATTCATTTCTTCTCACAAGTTATTTTTCAAACTCCTCTCAGGCTGCCATATATGGTTTTGCGTTCACCACGCCACAGTTTCTGATTTTTTTTCTATTTTCCCCTTTTAGACACCACTTCCACTTTCTGAAGAACGTCTTTTTACCTCCGGTGACCTCCTTCAATTTGCCATTTAATCAAGTTTTATTTTCTTTTTTAAAACTCGTACGTTAAACGGCTGCATGCATTTACCCTGAGTTTTAATATCATTTCCCACATCACGTGCAAGTATGTCCCTATTTTAGCTGCTGCCTTCGGCTAGCTCCTTCATTTTGCCTGACTTACAAAACGACACTGCGTCATATTTTTAAGTTCTGGTCATTTTACGGATGCGATGGTCTGCCTCTAAGAGAGGTAAGGTGGAAAGAATGTCATTTATTAGACCAACTGATAAAACTTCACCAACTTTTGGAGCTCACCAGCCCCTTCTCGTGCCCGCTGGGAGACTGAACCTGCTCCCACGGAGCCGGCCCCACGTTCTGCACCGCACCACGCGCGACGCTCAGGTCTAAATCAAGAGATCCTCCTCTCGTGGGCTCTCCAAAGAGCCACGATTATTCAGTCACTAACACTGTAATTTCTGAATAACGCCCCTTTGTGACATTTACGGAGGCAAGGACCATCCACAATCACAGTTGTATTTTCTGCCCTCGCGGCCCGTTTCATCTCCCTTAACGTCTGGCCATCGGTGCCGCGAGTCGGGTCAGAGGGTTAGCAGAGACCTAATGCTGCTCTTTCATCCCCGAGCACGGAAATCCAGAAAGGGGCAGACGGCACGGCGTGATCCTCACTTACTCCTTCACCTCCACCCTGCTTTGCTCGGGGATATCGATATAAAGCCGGTATCGCTATATCCCTGCGGCACCTCTCCTTCCTCGCGCTCTCCTGCTGCCTCCCAGTCCCCGAGGGGGTCCCTGCCCACCTCCAGCATCCCCAGCGATACCCCCCCCGTGCTCCCTGCATNGCGGGAGGCCCCGTCGTTACCCCCCTTATCTAACGGCTGAACTTTTGCCTCCGAGGATCTCCCCGCTACCCCCATCCCGACGCGATCCAACGGGCGACCGCGCTTCGCTCCGGCGTCTCCGCAAACCCAAAACCAGATTTGGGAAGGATTGTAAATCAGGATGGGAGCCTGTCTTGCTTAAAAAAAACCAGGACTTTCTGCAGGATGGGGACCCCGACCCACGCACAAGCACCCATCGCAGCGGGGGGGGGGTGTCTGTGGGGAACGGGCACGTGTTGGGGCAGGAGCGGGGGGCTCCGACTCTCGTTTGTCACCGGCTGCGCTCGCACAAAAGCACTCAGGCCTCGGGAGGGATCTCAGCATCCAGTATTTACCCAGCTCCTCAGGCAGGTTTCGCAGTGCCCACCCCTCTTTACAGCCAGCTCAGGTATGTGTACACAAACGGCCCCCGACTAGTGCAGGCAGATCCTCAGCCCCGTCTGCAAAGGGGACCGCTGCTCCCATCCTTGGGGGGGACAACCCCAAAACCCCTCGGCAGCACCCCCGAGGCACAGCCATGTCCCCTTCACACCCCCAGATCTGTCCCGAGGAGCTGGGAGACATCGGTGGCCACGTCAGCCCCGAGCCCTCGTCCCCTACAGCCTCGTCCCCTTGGCATCTCCCTCCAGCTCCCGCAGCTTTTATCACCCAGAGAAGCTGGAAATACAGCTGGGATCGGGAGGAACTGCTGCTCCCGGCTGGGAAAAGCGGAGGAGCAGAGCTGCATCGACACGGATGTTTAAATCGGGCACCCATTTTGGTCTCCAAAAGGAGTTTTCTGCCCCGGTTGCTGCTCTGGTAATGCAAAGGGCAGGCGGGCGCAAGGAATGCACCTTGTCAAAAATTAACCCAGGAAACAGGGACGGGGAGGGGAGGCAGCGGCAGGGAGACGGGCAGCACAGGGCTGACCCGAAACCACGGTCTCTGCTCCACGCCTCAGTCCCATTCGTCAAAAATTTGTTTCCAGCCTGGACTCAGGACAGCGTTTGCAGATCCGGAGTTCAAACACGCAGGACGGATCGGCTTCTTGACAGATCCTGTGGTTTTTCCCTGGACCTGCTGCTCTGCCGCATCCCTCCGGAGCGGGCTGGGCTCGCTGGGATGCTCCCGCAGCTCCTACGATCCCGGCACACGCCACCTCCCTGGAGCACCCAGGTCAAAGCAACTGCCCTGGTGCGACCCGTAACCCTGAAGAGACGGCTGAAGTCTTCCTCCCCCGAGACCACGAAGCCAGACACAACAAGGCACAAACGAAGCCCCGGGTTCCCCGGCAGCCCCCCTCACTGCTCTGGGCCTGGAGGAGGCTGCAGAGGTGCTCAGCAGCGGGTCACGATAGAATTGACCATATTTTAACTCTAAAATACGTGATAGCACGCATAAAATACAATATACTGTCTATTACAAACATGTATGCAATATAATAAATGCGTAATGTATATTGCGTACATCTTAATACATTATTAACTATGTAGGAACACAAAGGTCCTCTCTCCAGCTTGCTCGGAGGATGGGCACGGCTGGTCGTCTCCAGCACCTCAGCCACGGCGTGTCCCGGGAAAGGATCCGGCCCTCCCGCCCCAGCATCCCTCTCCAAGCCCAAGGCCGGGCTCAGGATCGCGACCGCCCGGCACAGAATGATGCTCAACATCGAGTCCCCTCGCCCGGGGATGCTGCTTCGAGCAAAACTCCTGCCGGGCGATTCTCCCTCAGCCGTCAGAGCCGGCCGGTGCCTCCGCGCCGCCTGCACCCGCACAGGTATTAGGGCCATCTCGTGTCTCCTTTCGCATTTTTTGGCACACGGCTGGCTTTCCTCCAGCCCTCGGGAAAGTTGCCAGCGCCGCAAGGTTTATGAAAAGTTAACTCCAACGGGGTGAAGAACGCCTTCGGGTTTCCCCCCCCCACACCTCATACGTGAGTTAGCCAGGCTGTTGATTTTAAAATACCTAAGTGCCCTTCCCAGCTCCCCCCAAAAATACCTCGGAAGTATCAGTACTCCAGATACGCGTGCGGCATACGCCGGCAGGAATACAAAGAGGAGCCGTTGGTGATAGCGGCACTGTTACCAACCGGTGTGGGATCCAGACCCTTCCAGGACTCCTTTGTTCTTGACTTTCTGGTTTTGTTTTTTTCAAAAAAAGAAAAAAAAAAAAACCCCACACAAAAAAACTTTCCTTTTATAAGCCTGAACTTTCTCAGCTGCAGAAACGTTACCTTGCAACTGCCTTAACAACTGTACGCAATTCTTAACCTCTGCTTTATGTACGTTGTCATCCACCTCCCTGTTTTCCATATTGATTTATGTTTTACGTTCTTTTCACATTTCCTTTTAACAGAGCCGGTTTTAACCAAACAGCTTTTCCTCCTGAGCCTGAGACACGCATTCTGCTGGCCAGTGAGTAATCAACTTCCAATTTTCATGCACACTCCTGTTTATATTTCCTTCCCTATCGGCTTTGTTTCTAATTAAGGTTTGTTAAATGCAAGTGAATATATAGCGTACAGAGAAATATAAAGCATGTAGATAAATAAACACCCCACACACAGGCGCACTGACTAAGGCTGCGCTTTCAACCACGGATCCCAAAGCACTTTGTCATGTTCATTAACAAAACCTCGCGGCTCCCTTGGGAAAAACGCTTGTATTATTTTACGCCTTGTAATTAGGAAAACTGAGGCACAGAGGAGACAAGTGAAATTACCGGCATCATAGAAAAGCTCTGTAGCAGAGCTGAAAACAGGACTCAAGAGGCAGGATCCCCGGGCAAATAACCAGAATGCGTTTTTTCCCCTGAACGGGCTTTTTTTTCCCCCCGGTTTTGGCCCTGGGAATCTGCCGGAGCTGGTGACGGCAGCGCAGAGGGCATCGCCACCACGGAGGTGCCCCGTGGCCGGGGGGACGTGGTGGGGTCCAGCCACCGTCTCCTTGGCCGGTCTGCCCGCACCGACGGGGCCCAGAGCATCCGGAGATGCAGACGAACGCCGCATCCGAGCATCCCAGGGAGCTCCGGGAAGAGGCAGCTTCCAAAGAGCAGGAAGGAGCGGAGGCGTACCCGGGGAGCTGCGTCCCGCGCGCTTTCGCTTCGCCAGCTCTGCAGAAGCCTTTGCAAGGAGGGAAAGGCTGGGACACGGTTGCCACACGCTGCGAGGCACCATCGCAACCCCGCGACACGCACACAAGAAGGCAGGAGGCAACAGCGGGGGTGCGGGGGGGACCCCGCCGATCCCAAATCAACGCCTTCAGCCCCAGACGGGGATGGTCACTGGAAGCACGGTGCAGGGCCCCATTGCCCATCTCCCTGGGAGCATCCCCATCCACGGAGGAGCACACCTTGCGGCGACCATCTCAGGTGGGTGAAACCCCCTCGGTCACCACTGGCCGCCCCCTCGTCCCCAGATACGTATTCCCCATCCCTTGGGATGAGCCCAGGCGCTCGTGCATCCAGCTCCCGCTGCTCCTGCCATGATGGTGGGAAGGTCACCCACGTCTACACGCAAGAGCCGGTCACCGACCCCCCAGCAGCGCCCGGCAGCTCCTCTGGAGGTGCGGGAAGGGCAGGGCGGGGTGGAGGTGTCACCCCGTCCCTGCAGAAGGCGCCTGGCTCCCTCCCCTGCCGTAGTCAGCAGCGTCGGCTCCGCACGGCCAAGCCCGCTCGGGCCCCGCTGGCCAAGCACAAACCCCGCCGTAAGTGTCAGCGCCGCCGGCTGATCAGGCCAGACGTCCCACGTGGACACGTATGCTCCCACAAACACGCTCATCACCCCAACCCTCCCCCCCCCCACCTAATTAAAAACATACCGGGCTCATTTGAATAGCATAGCTGGCTAGCGCTCTCCACTGCAACGTAAATAGTCCTATTTATGCCAAGCTCCCATATTGTAAATATCACGATGTATAGCTGGCCAACCCATGAGTCATCTCCCAAAACTCCAACTTAATAAATGGTGCCTCATCCATGTTCCAGACAAACACCGTCCGTGCAGCTCCCACCGCCCGGCGCCTCCACGCCCAAGGCCAGCGGCGGCCGCCCGGCCTGCCCGGCGAAGCCGGGGGGGACGATGGAGCCACCCGGCCCCTCGCCGCCTCGGACGCGGCCCTCCCGCCATGGGCAGATACCCCTGGATGAGCCAGTTTTTGGCCTGACACCTTGCTCGCACCCCTGCCCAGCCCAGTTCTCCGCCGCTTCCCGGGGGTGCCCGTGCGGCGGGCGGGCTGGAGGCACGCAAGGCATGGCGGAGACGGGCTTGGGAGCGGGAAGACGTGTCCCCCCTCCCCTTGCCTAGACCCCACCACCGGGCTCCCGCCCCAACGCCTTCCCCGCAGGAGCTCCCCACCTGCCGCCTGGCTCTGCTTTGTCTGAGCACCGGGGGAACTCGGCGGGGAGCCCAGCTCCTCCCGGGGACGCCGGGAAAGCCACGCCGCCAACGGTGGGATCCAGCCATGAGCTCCAGGATGCCGGCAAGGCCTTGTTGAGGTGTACCCCAAAAAGCCTCTCCCAACCACCAGCAAACGGGCACGGCGTGGCGAAGCCCGGGCATCCCTAGGAGAGAGGCTCGGCGGTACCCAACCTGCACCCGGGGACCTGCTGCGGGGGTGCCGGCGAGGGATGCCCACCTCGGCGAGGGGCTGGCGGAGGGAAGGGCAACGCAGCCATCGGGAGGGTCTGGGGACGGTGAGGGGGACACCCACACAGACAGGGCCCCCAGCTCCGTACCGGGCTCCGGCGGCAACACCTCCAGCTGGGGCAGCACTTCCCCAAAACTTCGCCTCCCCTCCGGCGCTGCGGAGGGGGTGCGGCGGGGAGGGGGGGAGGGGGACAAAGTGCCACCCCCCCCTCCCCAAAAAAAAAATATGAGGGAAAACCCCCCGAAGGGGGGCTCGCCCTGCCCCAGAACGGCCCCCGCCCGCCCTACCCCCCCCCA
>VZTQ01015589.1:51988-91311 GCA_013400755.1 Pelecanoides urinatrix
GTGGAGGGGAGCGGGCTGGCTGCGGGCAGGGCCCGGCGGGAGAAAGGGACGTGGCCAGTGGGACAAAAAAAAAAAAACAAAAACAACCAAAAAACCAGGAGTTGGCAAAATCCGTGGGTTGTTGCTGGCAGGCTCCGGGCGGCCCCGACCCCCCCAGACCCCCCGGAGTCAAGCCGGGTGGGGCGGGAGCAGGAGGCCCCTCATGTCCCGTGTGGGGCTGTTGAGAGTTGGCTCCAAGCCCCCCATTCACACCAGGTGGGGTCAAGCAGGACTTTCCCAGAAGTTGGAAGCTGAGACCCAGCTCCAGCTCTCCGTCACCCCCCGCAACAGCCCCGACTTCCCCACGTGCCTGGGAGCCAAATCTGCCCGTTGGGCAACCTCAACGGTCGAACTTGATGATCTTAAAGGTCTTTTCCAACCTAAACGATTCTATGATTCTATGATTCATGAGCCAAACCCTCTTGAGGACATGTGTGACTGTTACCAGGACTGTTTGGCCCCGGAGGTCCCCTCTGCCACCACCCTGACATCTCCTCCTCACCCCTTCCAGCCTGCTGGCATCCACTTTGTACCCAGCAGTGCCCCTCGGCTCACCTCCTGTAGCTGTGCCCCTATTTCTTCTGGCCGGGAGAGGGGTCAAATGCATCCCGCAGAAAGCACACGTGTGTCCTGGAGGATCTTCTCAGGGAAGGTCACACCCTGCACGTGGAGCTCTATACAAGCTGTGCAAGGTTTGTAGGCCAAGAGGTGAAGAACCACTGGACTGCCAGGATTGATCCCTGTCCCTCAACACACCAAAGTGTCTAAGACACTGCAAAACCAGGCTTGGCTCACTGCACTCTTCCTCGTCCTTCTGCTGCACCAACAGCTTGAACATCTTGGGTTCCCTGCCTTGACCCATCGCAAGTGACTCATTTCTTGCCAACCACAGGTGTGTTCGGAGGAGGTCAAGCTCCCTGATGGTGTTGGCCATATGCGTGAGCCAAATGGGCTTCCCCAACTCAGTGTGGCCAACTGCAAGCTGCCATCCCCATTGGGAGCTCCTCTCACTGCAGATGTTACTGGTCGTGCAGGTTGGCCTGCTGCTCTGCAGCAGCCTCCAGAGAATCCTGTGGCCCAGCTCCATAGCGTGTGGAGAAGCTTTTCTCTTTAGTGCCTCATGAGGGTTCACTCTTGCATGGAGAGTACTCAATTCATTACAGAAGGAGGCAGAAGAACCAGGGACAGCCAGTGGTCTTTTGCCTCCAAACATGTTCCTCTGGAGCCCAAGCATCCCTGCAGTTACCCACCATCCCAGCGCTCTCCCAGGGCTCCCCCATTTCCCAGACTCTGTAATGGTCCCCTCACTCCCCGCTGCTCTGGAGCACCCAGCATTTCTCATCAGACGTTAGAAAGCACTCACCATTGCCAAACTCCTCAAACCGTCATTTCAATCCTTCCGGATCCCAGGGCTGGTTTTGTGTCCTGCAGTGCCCTAGACAGGTATGTCCCAGGGGATCCACCCAGTTCTCCAAAGTGTCCAAGAACAAGCAGCAGCCCTGACTGCTCACCCAGACCCTCAGGATTTTCTTGCAGCTCTCCAGGGCTGCGCTGCCAGAGGCAGTAGGGATTTTGTCCCAGGGGAACTGTTGCTGGAGACCTTCCCTCTTCTTCAACTCCTTGGAGCATCCCCTTAGGCTTTTGCTGCTGGAGATGGGACCTTGGACTACACAGACTTGTTGTCTGACTGCCTCAGTGACCTTGAAGATCTTATGTACTCCTTGGAGTCCAGTTTGTCCCCTGAGGATGCTCCTCAGAGTCGGTCATGAACTGTGAGCGCTGGTCCCACCTCATGCCTTCACTCTGCTCCCAGGAAGGGCTTTCTATGACTGTCACATCGCTTCGGTGTCCATGGGAAAGACTGCCAAGGCCTCACAGTTACCCTCACAAGCTTGCTGTTGTCAGCGTTGGGGGTGCAACCAGCCTCCACCCTCTGTCCTCCAGCCCACAAGCTTCTCTGGTCACCAAGCCAAGCAGCTCCAAGCAAGTGCCACGAAGCACCATGCCATGGCGAGTGATGCCAGACCTCCTCCAATGTCCTTTTCTGCACCTTCCTCTCATTCTGCACCAGAATTAGTGGCCTCCGTGGAGGATGGTGGTGGACCAGGGAGCACTGTTGCTGCTGTCCTCAGCCAGCCACGACAATGTGAGCTGATGCTCTCCTTGCTGCCATCTGGTGACAAGTGACCGCAGCACTATGTCACATGGGACCACCACCAGGCAGCTGGTCCCACCTTGGGAGGCAAGGTATATTGGTTATACTGGTAGTCGCTGCCCACATTTAACCCTTGGGCAGCACGGTCGTAGGACGACGCTTAAACCCTGCTGCCAAGAGCATTAGATAAAGCCTTGTCTGGGAAAAGAAGCAGCACTGGGCTTGCAAAAACGGGACAGCCACCACTTTGGTGCATCTGCATGTTTATATCAAAAGATGGTTCCCAGGCAGACAGAGCCAAGAGAGATGACATCTAGGGGACATTAAAACGGGTTTGATGGTGACGCGTTTAATGTAGCATTTTCAGTTCCTGGTGCAGGAAGAACAGGTTTCATTTGCACATGAAGCCCTTGGCTCATCACACCTGGAGGAGGTGGCTTCTTCTCACTCTCTGCAAGGTTAAAGAGGTGCAGCGGGCGATAGCCAGCAGTCAAGGGCGACACAAAGGGAAGCAGCATGAACGGAGCGACATCCATGCCATTGGGAATACAGAGCTGTCATGGTCAGACTCAAGGCTCAGTGCAGCCATTCCGGGGCCGGGAGCGAGAGGGAGCATCACCCAAGGAGCCCCAGCTACCAGAAGGATCCAGGAGAGGCTTCTTCTTCTTGGGGTCCAGGGAAGCTCCATCCCCTGGAGCTACTTGATCAAGTTCAGTCCCCCAGTCGAGGGAGAGGGCAGTTAATTTTGGATGGGAGGGATGGGGTGTGAGTCCCTTGGTGGCACCTAGAGCAGTAAATCTGTCTGTAAAGACCCACTGAGAGCAGGCAGGGAGCTGCTCCGGGGGCTGCGGAGAGACGCCCTGTGCGAAATCGGCACCCTTGCTCACGTCTCTGCATACAAAAGGAAAGCTTTTCAGCTCCTGGCTGAATCCCTCGGGCTCTGAGGAGCCTCGAGCTTCCAGGGGCAGGTTGGGAGGAGGAAAACACAAGCATATTTTTACAGAAATTGGAGTCTCCCTGCAGCAGCAAATCCCGTAAAAGCAAAACCCAAGTGAAAAGCAGCTTCAGCTGTTCTGGCTCTGGCTGTGACGGGCTTGGCCCCAGGCCAGTGAGTTAATTCTGCCTATTAACTAATAGTATAGTATTGTCGGCAAAGATTCATTGCTAAACTTATGTTTTTAAGATATCACTTATCATTTAAACACTTAACTCTTGATCCCCGAACATGTACAGGCACCATGTAGCCCTGCAGCCATGCTGCAGATAACCAAAGCCACCGCTGGCTGGGGAGGCCGGGCAGTGTTTAACCCTTTTTCCCCTCTTTGTCTGAATGATAAATCGTCTTGAGTAGCACTTTCCAAAGGAGAGCAGGCCCTCCTGCTCAGGGACTGCTTATTATCACCTACTTAATGTTCCCAAGCTCAGCAGGGATTGAGGAACTGTTCCCAATAGCCGGTTTTTCTAACCTCTGTGAAGGGTGTGTGAACAGCAAGAGACCCCGTAGTTATATGTGATTGCAGCCTGTCACCGAGATTGGCCTCCCTCTGTCCTTCCTTGCCTTTCCCCGTCACCCCAAATGCTCTGCAGTCTGGTGGAGAAGCAGGTCTGGTCCTTCAGGAGGAAGGGTGGGAGCAGCAGGGGCACCCCAACCTGCAGGGCTGAGCCCTGGGTGCTGCCCAGCACCTCACAGCTCAACAGCCCCAGTCCCTGATCTGTATGGTAAAGAAACATTTTTTGGGGACCTCAAGACCTCTCCCCCCAGCCCACCCCCCTTCCCAGAGCAGACTAGCATCCTTATCAGTTGTACTGGTCTCCAACCACCATCCAAGCAGGCGTTGGCTGCAACCCACTGCCCTCCCCACCCCACTGGGGACGTTGCGGTGAGGTTTCTCTGTGCAGAGTTAAATCAAGATAAGGTTTTTACATCCTTTTACGCTTTGTGAGGGTACCTGGCCCTGGATGGCTTGTGTTGAAACGTGACACTGGGGAGCCGTCCTCACTCAACCTGTTTAGCTTGTTGCAGGGTCCTGCCCCGGGGGCGAACTAACGGAGGAACCAGCAGCTCCCTCTCCCCTTCAGCCCTTTCCTCCAGCATTTCTGAGCTCATCTATTGCGAAGTGGAAGATTCAGGCATGTTAGGAACTCTGACGCTACCTGGGACCAGAAGCTGGGGATGAGCAGAGAGGAAAGGAGGAAGGTAAGAGGATGGTAGAGGTCAACCCAGCATCGTCCTGTGCTGGGACCCCCAGGAGCGCTGCAGAGCCCCAGAAAAGCTTCAGGTGAGGATTTAATCTCTTCGGGGAGACAAGGGTGGCTGCAGAGAGGAGCGAGGAGTGGAAGATAGCTGTGTTTCTGTTGCCGTTGCAATGTCTGAAGTCTTGGGTTTTAGAGCCTTCAGCTAAATTAGGAAGCAAAAGTCAACTGGTAGATTGCATTAAAGATTTGAAGAGTATTGCACTCCTAAAATGAATGAAACTTTTGAATGGTATCCATGGGAACGAATTAAAGAGACGAGGCACTTTTGAAGCATTTAAAATAGATTTAGAACTGTAGAATAGGGCAGGAAATTTTGGATATTTTCTTCAACAGCTAATTTGAACCCCGCTTATGATGACAGAGCCGAATGCAGGCAGGTAATCCTTAGATGAGACAGGTAAACCTTAGATTAGTCACTGCAGAAATTATCCGATCGTGGCTGTATGTTAAGTGGCTGTAGAGTTAAAAGACACTTTGGAAAAGTAAAGTTTATAAAAGTATCTCCTTCAGGACTGCAAACATGTCAGGTCTTCTTGAAAAAGTTGATATCGTAAATAAGCAGGACCTTACGGAGATGGAAAAAGAAATTAGATAGAGAAGGCAAATTTAAATAAAAGCATATAAATAGCAAGGAACTGCCAGTTTCCCAGAATGCAGAGAAATGCAATATAAGTTATTACTCTATGTTTTAAAAAATACATAAAGAAAAAAAACGGGTTTAGATATACAGCGAAGAATAGGTGGAACAATCACCAGAATATCATGTTGTGTACGTAAATCTAATCCAGAAGACTTTGCAACCGTGAGGCACAACTGACAGAGGGCGGTTTTTGTTTTCTGGAAAATATTTTCATTTTGGTCCTTGATTATTTTACAGTTAGCCAGAAATAGCAATGTTAGAGACTAAAACTGCCCATTAGGTAACCTCTGATGAAAAACTGCCAGGCATTACATACTGACAGAGGTAATGACATAAAAGGATGCACAATTTAATTGCTGTCATTTTTAAAGATTTGTAAAAGGAGAGGATGTAACCCAAGCTATTTTGTGGCAGGGCATCCACAGTCCAGAAGTCTTCTGGAAAACAGTTTTAAAGTTGTTCAAAGGAAGCTAGAAAAGCTGAAAAGTCAAACTCAGGTCTCTGTTTAATATTATAAAACTACAGGGTGGCATCCTTGAAATTGAGAATGCTGAAATGGCATTTAATAGGAAACTGGGGAGAAATCTACCTGGTTTTTGTCATCGCTGGTGTTAAAAATAGGAGTTTTGCAACGGTTTATGAACACTATGAAAAAATGCAACATTATGTGTTATGTTCAAAACACCCATGAGCAAAATCCTCCGGTGCCCTGAGATGGTGTAGGTTTACGAGAATGCAAATACAGGATCAAAGGCAATGGCATGTTGTGAAATCGCTCTTTTCTCCTAAGAGGTGATTACTATAAAAAGGCAGACGTGAAGGAGGCAACCACATCTCTTTCCACAGCAGAAGAATGGAAAAGAGACAGGTTGTCTGGGTCTTTCCAAAGAGGAGCATGGAGAAAGCAGAGAGGTGTGCAGACAAAAACCCTCCAAGGTCTGGAGATAAAAGGTCGGGAGTCGGTGGGAACGGTGCCGCGTGCTCTATGATAGGCATTTCACATTTTTTCTTCGAGTGTGGGAATATCCACGCCGGTAAGGTTTTGGCTAAAATGTGACTGAGCTGGAAGAAGTCCTGCAAAGTGAGAGAGCCGCCGGATTCTGGCAAATGCATGCCCAAGTTCTTCACGCTAATATTTACTTACCTTTTTTTTTAATTGAAGACTCATCAAAGTAATAAGCTCTAGCACCAAGTTACCCTCTTGTGCCCGGGGACAGCCGGGGGATGCAGATGAGGTGCGGGCAGGGAGAAGGGCACAGCGTGCAGAAGCAGGAGAGCGGCGGGATGGGACAGGGCAGCGTTAACGATGGTGGTGGGCAGAGAGAGCACGTCTTCCAGGAAGGAGAGGCGGGGGCTCGCGCTGAAAATGTGAGCAGGAATGGGGGGTCAGTTTGGGGCTGGGCAGAGGAAGAGGAGGCATCCCTGCATGGCTTGAGGAGGGTTGGCAATGGCGCAGGAGCAGAGACCTGCTCCGTGTTTGTCCGCCGGCAGGAGATGGGTCTGGCAGGCAATGGGAGGAAACGCTGCCCAATTAGCCAAGACGGATGGAGCGTGGCTGCCCCTGAAACAGCCTGTCCATCTGCTCTTTGGGTTGCTGCCCTGGCGACACGAGGGACCTGCCAGCAAAAAAGCTCTCAGGTGACTCCCGTCCCTTTGACACGCTGCCACAGCACCGCCGGGACGACGCAGAGCTGGTGGAGAGGCTGTGGCACGGGTCCCTGCCATGCACACCAAGCGCAGGGGGCTGCAATGGTCAGAAGGGTCATGGTTTCATCCTTTCGAGCCCTCCAGCATTGCCGACGGAGGAGGCTCTTTGCATTTTAGTGGTTTAGTGGGCATGGGGGTGTTGGGTTGACGGTTGGACTCGATGACCTTAGAGGTCTTTTCCAACCTTAATGATTCTATGATTCTATGATTTTTCCACGCAAGACGTGGTCCTTGCAGCTGCTGGGACCCCTTTGGTCCATTGGCGTCAGCATCCTGGCTGGGCTCTGAGAAACTTCTCCTTGAGTGCTCCTTCGGGGGACTCTCATGAGCACATGGGGCTGCTGACTCCTCCTGCACCCGCGGGAGATGTCCGTGCTCCTGCCCTGCCACAGCCTGAGGGCTAAAGCCCCTTGCCACCCTTTCCTGGCACCAGGAGGGGACCGGCTGGCTTGAGGGGTGCTGCGGTGGCCAACGTGACACCAGCCTGTACGGAAAGTCCCAGGAAGACACAGGGAACTGCAGAGCTGCAGCCTCAGGCTGCTCGTACAAGGCAGAGGGTGTGGAATTAAAGACACCAAGACACCTCTGTCTTGGACAGAGTTAAGGACACCCGGGTAAGTGCTGTCTGCTAGGGGAGAGTCCATGGGGCTCCTGCAAAGGGGAATCCTGCTCCACAACCCCTCGGAGCCCTTCAGAGCAGCCCAACACATGCGGATCGGTGCAATCTGTTCATGTCATCTGCTGGGGTTTCCAAAGGCTTTCCATTAAGTTCTTTGCCAAAAGGTTTTTAAGGGAAGCAAGCAGCCAGGGAGTACGAGGGAAGTTCCTCGTCTTTTTAATTGCTTAAGAGATGGTAGCAGAGAGGAGTCAGGAACAGGCACTGTACGCAGGGGGAGGTCACAGTCAGTCCTGCAGGGTCTGAGCTGGGACCCGTCCTCTTCAACAGACCCAGAAGTGGCAGGAATAGGGACGAGCAGGGAGGTGACAGAGGATAAGCAATGCACATGGGGAAAACAGCCGCTTGCACAGCAACAAGCTGGCCGCTCTCTGTCTTCTCCCATAAATGAACCAAAGCCGTCAAATGAAACTTGTGCGGGGTTCAGGGCCAGGTTCAAAAAGATTGGGGTTCAGGAGTAAAGGGGGTGATTCTTCACATGGACGGGAGATGAACTGTGGAGCTCCTCGGCAGAGCTGCGGGTACACAAAACTCACAGGGATTCAAGTGGAGACTGGACAAGTTCTTGGGAGATCCAGGAATATGTAATGCACAGAAAAACAAAACTCATGGCAATTAAAATAGTTGGGAAGTCTTCACTACAGGTCTTTCTGGGCTCATGCAGCCCCCCAGCCTGTCTCCTTTGTGTCATTAAAACCCTTCCTGGGCCCACGGGAGCTGTTCTGGATGCTGGAGGTTTGCCCCACAGGCTACACCGACCTCTGGGCTGAGCCACTGCAGATGCTCCCTGGCATCAACGTGGCACCAGTGCATGGATGGGGACCTCCAGCACATCCTTGCTGACCAGCTGCCAGCCCCATTCATGCCAAGCTCAGCTCCTGAGACAAAGGCTGCCGTATCCCCTTTACTCATCTCCAGGCTGCTATCCGAGAGGTCTTTAATTTGGTTTTAATTAAAACAACTCTTTGCTTTTTCCTTTCTTGAGACGGATTTTGTTGAGGGGGATTGCCAAGGGCCGGCGCTGCTGTGTCAGTGCCGGGCTGGGGACTTTAGCAGGAGAGTTAGTGCAGTTCCCTTCTCCTGGGAGCAGGAGAGGGAGAAAGGGAGAGAAGAAGGAGGGGAGAGAAAGGCAGAAAAGGGAGAAAGGGGGAAAGGGAGCAGAAGGAGGGGAGCAGCAGGCAGCTCTAAGGGGACGGTGGCTGCTCCATCCCCCGGAGGCACAGCAATCATAGAGGCCTCCAACCTGGGGATATGGAGGCAGGGATGTGTCAGGCTGGCTCTGTGCTGAATACATTGCTCAGCAGGCATACTGGAGAGGAAATAAATCAGGCCCTGATTTACCTGGGAGGACAGATACTTCTTCTCAACTGGTTTTTAATTTGGAGTCAATTGCCAGGACCGGCTGCTCAGATGTCTCTGAGATAAGTGAACTGTGTTGCTCTTGAGTCAAACAGGATTTTCCTTCTTTTCAGACCAGCAAAACTGTGCTCTGTAAGTGGATGTTCCAGCTAATGAGGTGTTAAGTGTAGAGAGAATCACAAGTACTTGAGGGCAGATCCAGCTGCTAGTAAAACCAACAACTAGCACGAAGATTGTCCTCAGCTTCCAGGAACAACTTCAGACAAAGAAACTGTCCTAGGGGCAGGATCAAGGAAAAACTTGGGAAATACAACCACAGAAGTATGGCCGTATGTCATGCTACAGCTGCATTATGTGGCTACATGTGTTCCCTTTCCTCAGGCCGACAGAGGAATCTGATGACAAGGGCCATGCTTGGAGCAGACACAAACAGTGGCTTTTAGCTGGCAACAAGGGACCAACTGGGAACAGCCTCCAGAGCCCTGAAATACCACAGCTTGCTGAAGAAATGGCCACAGAAGATGTAGTGGAATTATGTCGGGGAGATTTAGCACAGGTATCTTCTCCCCAAGGAGAAGAGACGCTGTTTGGGCTTGAGCTACGTACCTTGCTCGGTCCTCAACCAGGAGTCCTTAGCAGTGTCTGCGATGCTGCAGAAGAATAGCTTCAGAGCTAGCCTTGAAGCCAAATTTATCACCTGCCCACTTTGTTTGCCTTTGGAGCAACCCAAAAGCCCAGCTGCACCCGTCTACTCCGTCCCTCAGGAGCGGAGGGCCCAGCCATCTCCATCCGTCCTCCCCGCGCTGCAGCCCCTGTGCGGAACGGGCAGCCCGGGGACAGCAGGGCCTGACACCGCCTGGCACAGGGACAGGGGGATGCACAGGCGAGGGGAGCGCACACGCGACATGCTGGACTTCGCAGTGACCTGGTCTTCAGGACACTTCCACACCACAGGATCAGAAAAATCACGAGGGTGTTTTCTGAAAGGGACCTCCTTAGTCTTACACCATGGACACGGGCTCGGCTGGCACAGCCGCTGGACGTCAAGATTAGGGAGAAAGCCCACAGAAGAAGACCTGAAAGCTGAAGCCCTGGCTGAAGAGGACCAGGTGGGGCAGAGCTGTGTGAATGTCCTACAAATGCAATGTCAGGACACAGGGATGTCTTAGCGTGGGACCCAGGCGTGGTGGATGGAGGATCAGAAACGTGGGAGAAACATAGCAGGTTCCCCCAAAACAACAACCTTTGGCAGATGTCCTGCTGGCTGGACATCACCAAGTGATGCTGAGAGGTCCACAGTACCCTCGGGGCCGATGGCAGGACACCATCAGGTCCAAGACTCTCTCAAGGGCTGCAGCAACGTAAGGAAACCTGGGGCTGCAGGAAATCCCCTGGACTTGGCCAGACACAGCCACGTTCCACCCTGACCTAGTGTTGATGACAGTCCTGCTGCAAGGGGGAGGCTGGACCAGAGCCCCCGCATGGGTTCCCGCCACCACTCCTAGGATTTATGCGTATCTCATGAACTGATCTTCTCTGGGACACAGATGCTGGATTTGCAGCAGGAAAGGGAACAGCTATTCTTGCGGTGCCTGAACCTATTGCTGTCCCACTGCTGCAGGTGGATAAAGACATTTTCCCCGAGCAGGGCAGCCCCCCCAGGCAGCAGGGATACAAGAGCTGGGAAAAAGGCTCCGGCAGCAGGACCCTCACTGCCATCGCAGCCCAGGAGAGCACTTGGCATCGGTTGAGAGAGGTCACCAGTGGATGGAGCCCTGGAAATAACACAAAACTGGCAGAAAGCCAGTGTCTCTTGCAGCGCTGGGCTTTATCTTTAAAAATAACAATGGCAGCAGCTCCATTTTGCTGGAAAATACCTGCCCGGTGCTGGGATCATAGAATAGTTTGGGTTGGAAGGGAAATTTAAAGGTCATCTAGTCCAACACCATGCAATGGGCAGGGACATCTTCAACGAGATTAGGTCGCTCAGAGCCCCATCCAGCCTGACCTGGAATGTTTCCAGGGATGGGGCATCTACCACCGCTCTGGCAACCTAGATCCTGCATCCTTAGGTGCCTAACTGACAGAACTGGGCATCCTTCGGGAGTTGATCTGCGTTATCTGACGAAGGGGGATTATGCTGTGAAAACTGCTCGTTGGGGATTGTATATTAACAGGATATGCTTGGCTAGTTGACAGGAAGCAATAAAGTAATTTGAAGGAGACTGGGAGAGAGTGTGTGAGTTCCTGCGTCTGTGTTAAATCACGGCACTAGATAAGCAAACAGCGCAGCCCCGGAGCGGCGAGGAGAGCTGCCAAGAGGGAGTTGGCCGGTGCCAGAAATCTCCAGGAGCTGCCGCGAGTCCAGCTCGAATATGGCGTGGAAACCAGCAGGATTGCAATTGCAATCCCAGTCCCTGCTCAGGGCTCCGGTCTTGCAGCGGAGTTGGTGGGTCCTGTCACTTGTCACCCCAGTGACGTGAGTGGGAAGAGAGCATCACTCGGCAGCCCAGAGACCCCGGAGCTTGCTTGCAGGAGCCCAGCCCACCGGCCTTTTGGGGGCTCCGGGAAGGAGCCGCTCCTCCCAGCAGATCCAGGCCTGGAGGAGGAAGGGGAGGAGAGCCAGGACGAGAAATACGTGCAACTGCAAGAAACGAGGTTGCGAGAGCTGCCGAGTGAAGGGCGAGCCAGAGACAGCCTGCAACAACGAGGGGAGCAAGGGGGGAGCTGTTGAAAAACATCAGGAGCTTCGCGTTCAGCAACCGGCGCAGATTTAAACGCCCTGCTCGGATCCTGCCCAGGGGAAGCGGTGCTTGCCTCGTGTGTGTCAGCACAGCACCTGGCAGGCCGTCCCTCGCTCAGCCTCCCACGTCCTGCTGGAATCAAATATAGCAAAAAATCAGCAGCATTTTTCACTCTCTCGTAGAGGCTTTGCTGGCCTCCAGGAGGGGACGTTTGCAGGCCTCCTGATGCAATCTCTGATCCTTTTCGTCAAGGATTTACTTTCACACCCCGTGTGATTGCCCGGAGAGCTTGCTGCCACGCGATATGAGGGCTGCAGGATCTACAGAAGTGTGTCTGTGTTTGGTGGAGGCTGAAGACACTCAAAGTGCTCTCTTCAGAATAACAGAAGTGAAAAAAAAAAAAACATATGCTGCAAAAAACCCCCAACCCTGACTCTCAATGAGCGTTGATCCTTTTTTCCCATGTGTTAAGGGCTCCTACCTAGGCTGATAGGCAGGACACTCGCCTTGGCAATGGATTACACCAAAAAACGTATCTCACTCTGAAGCACCTAACCCTGAAGCACCTAACCTAACCTCTAACCTCTCAGAGAAGGTCTCCCGGTGCACAGAGCACGGGTCCGGCGTGCCCTCGGCACTCCTGCCTCTGACCAACGTGTTCTCCAGGGGACGAGCACCGGTGAAGTACTCGCAGTCCTGCAGCTCTGCTACGAAGAGGCTTCCCGGGAAGCCGAGAGCATGATGCAGGTAGACATCTACGTGCACTGGAGAACAAGACCCTGTAGGTGCTGTTCATGAGCACGTTGGTTGCACTTCATGGACATCACAAGTCCTCCCTGCTGAGGAGGCAGTGGTGAAGGGGACAAGGATGGTAGATCGCTGGAGGCAGAAATGGTCAGAGAGACACCGTGAGGTGGGGCCACATCCACACGTTTCATCATTCCCTCCCTGATCAAGCCTTGTTGATCTGGTCCAGCAGATGGTCAGCACCTTCACATGAACCTGGCCCTGGGCAGTGGTCACAAGTGTGGGCATCTGTGAGCCCCCGGGATGGTGCAGCCCCCGTCTGAGCTGGCTTCCCCATGTAGAGCCTGAGTCTTGAGGAAACGTGAATTTTCCCTCGTGTTCAGTGACTTCCAGCAACTCTGGTCCTCAAAGGAGAGCTCCTCCCCAAGAGCTGCTAAGCACCATGCAGACCAGCGGGTCCGGAGATGTTAATGCCTAAATGTTCTTGAATTTACGGCAAGTGCAGGCTCAGCAGGTGGGATGGAGAAAGTCTCTCCTGTACTGGCCAGGAGATCAGAAGATGTGGTTGCAAGTACAGAGGGAAGCCCAGGGGCTGGATGGCAGCAGTGGGGCGGGAGAAGGAGTGGAGAGCTGTGGGGTGGTCAATGCTGACCTGCCATGAACTGTCTGACAGTCAAGGGTGTTAGCACAGCCCAACAGTTCATTAACATCAGAGCTGGGTGCTGTGGTGTGTGCACATGGAGGGCTCCAAAGCCACTTGCTGGCACTTAGACATCCAGAGCTCAGTCCTCCTCAGTCCATCAGCACAGTTCTCCACTCAGATGAGCTGCCTGAGCTTCGGCAAAGCGATGGGCAATGCAAAAGACTCCGAGGGTAGGAGAGGTGGTGGAGTCTTTCCCTCCCTGCTCATCCCCCAGGACCGCCGATTCAATGGATATTTATCTGCTAGGTCTTTCTCATCTTTGCTGAGAGCTGGAAAAGAGAAAACACTTCCTTTCTCTGCAGCTCTCAGTGACCCTGTTCTGGTTGAACACACGGGTCAGAGCACAGCCCTGCCTGCACATCTCTCCACGGGAGAGAGCAGGACGGGCTGTGGGCACGGCGGGGGGAGAAACGTAGCGAAACCAGCTCTTGGAGAGGAGATGCTTTGCCGTGTGAGTGGGAAAGCACTCTTCCACTGCCAGAAGACAGGCTCCTCTGCAGGAGGAATGCAATGCATGGGAAGTTAAGCGACGAGCTGAAGCTTGTGTGTTTCTCAGGTTTAGGGGCTTTTGGGCCACCTGTAGGGAGCAAGGAGGTCTGGGACAATAGGTGGGAATGTACAGCCTTTACTGGCTTATTTAGCCTTGCAAAGTGCAGATTTAGCTGGGGCAAGAGGAACTGCCTAGGGCTTTCTCCAAGAGCAATGGCAGGGGAGCAAGCCGGGAGGCGGGTACCCACGGGGGTCTAAGCTTTCCCTTCGGATGTGAGATGTTGTCAGGTACTCAGCCAGCATCCCCAGCCCTGAAGCGGAAAGCAGAGCTGACACCTCCTCCTCTGATGGGTTGTGGCATAGGGGAGCCCTCAGGGTTGATAGACCGCAAAGAGATCGGTGGACACCTTCCACAGGTCATGTTCGGTGCGTGGGGAGGAGGCACTGCGCACAAGCTGAGGGTTTTGCTCTCTGTCTTCACTCACTGGTCCCATTGCACTGACGCTGGATTCCCAGCAGAAAGAGTCACCAATGATGTTCTTGCACCCCTCCTTCCTCCCACGCGCCTCACACAATTTTTGGAATAGCCAGGCGGGACAAACGCAACTTGTTCTCCCGCCGGTGGAAGAACTGCTCCAGCTGGCTCTTCCAAATGCATCCAGGGCAGCCACAGCTCAAAGTTATCTGATGGTCATGTTCAGCAGCTGAACTGAGCCTACCCGTGAGTCCTTCTCACAGGCCTTTCCTTCCCCAATTTGAATGGACCAGGCTGTGCTGGTGAACCAGCTGGCTAGCTGGGTGGGTACAGAGGTAGTCCCCAGGGTCTGAGAAATTACACAACAAGCTCAGGTTGCGTTGTGCAGCCCTTCGCCTTGGCATCACTCATCAGACCAGTGTGGGTGGCATGTGGTGCCCTCCAGAGAGGCTGTTTATCCTTCATCTTCCTTATCTCCTTCAGTCCATCACTGTTTGTGTCTCGCACTGTCTCACCCTGGAGAGCCACGCACAGACTGTCTGACCTTCATCACCAGCTTGGCACCAGGAGTTACCCAACCTGCTCATGAGTCATTTCTGCATGCAGCAGGGAACAGCATCCTGCAGATAATGGACATACCCATTGCTATCCACCTCTGATCGCAGGGCTTTGGAGCTCCCCAGGTGGGAAGTAGCTGCCACCGCTTCACCCCTGCACGCTTTCCTCAGCCACAAGCTTGAAAGCCTCAGGGACCCTGATGGGACAGCCCAAAGCAGCCACATCCCAACCTCAGCCCCACTCCTGCTCACGTCTCTCTGCTCCACTGCCTCCCAAAGAGACCTAACGCAGCCTGGGGCACCCGGATCCTCTTTGCTTCTCCAGCACTTTGTCCTCCTTCCCTGACATCCCCACCCAGCTGCAGGAAAGAGATGTTCTCCCAGTGCATGACCCAACCACATCACAGCAGAATTGGAAGGGCTCCTGGAGAACTGGCTCCAGGCCACCAGAGAGGAAGGACCACTCCCTGGCCTGGCCTGACGCCAGGCTAGAAAGAGACACAAGCTGCCTTAGCTGCAGTAATTAAATCTTCAGCCCATACGAGAGAGAACATCACGTCTTCCCCACTGTCTCCATACTGCTGCAGTATGTGCAAGTCATTGGCATCACAAGCACATCAGTCCCCCGCCATGAGAGGTGGAAGACTTAGGCTGGGCTTAGGCTGCTTGGGCTTTGTTCCCTGCTGTGCTTTCCAAAAGCACCCATGTTGGCCTAACTTCCACCATCTGCTCACCCATGTCCGAGCACCGCGGAGTGGCTGCCCTGAGCCTGGGGAAGCAGAGAGCAAATCCCTGGTGTAGACTGACTCAGTTCAGACACATCCTTGCACTCACCCACGCACAATGCACGGAGAGTTGAGGCTGCAGGACAGGCAGGAAAAAGAAGAGGCCCAACGAGTGCAAATCTGTGGGAGACAGCACCTAGAAGTGGGTATCAATGTGTGTTAATTACTGAGTCACCTCCATCATCTGCTTCTAGGGAGGGACAGATGGTTTCTCCAGACCAGACTAAAAGTAGTCCCGGCTTTCCCCTGTCTTGGGAAGAAACTCAAGTCCTGCTAGCTTCGCTTGGTCTCCGTAGGAGCTGAAAGCTGCAGTACACTAAAATGCTGCCTTGTGTCTGATCCCAGACACAGGGATCTCCTTTTTCTGCCTGGACTTCTGGCTCCAGGCTCTGAAGCTGCTGCCCACCTTCTGCTGTGGCCCCGCACACGGTTCCTCCGGTCCTGACAACCGCTGGCTTCGAAGAACTCTGATGGTAGGGTGACGGAGAGGACCCCGTCCTCACCTCACCCGCATGAAACGTGCCAGCGCTCTGGCTTCTGAGGGCTGTGCGGTGCTGGATGCCGTCAGCCTGCCCGGAGCCCCGCAGGGCTCCCTAATCCCCCGGGAGTCGTGCTGCAGGGCCACGATGCCCCAGCACGGCTCCCGTGGGACTGAGCCCCATCACGAGCACATTGGCTTCCCAGGGAGCCAGGTCACCCCCACCCTCCTGCAGTCCCACCAGTTCCCACTGGGTCCCAACCAGTCAGGGCACCATTAAACCCACGGAGGGTGTTTCTCTCTGCCCAGGGTGCCGGCATCGCTCTTCTGCCCAGAGGCACCAGGCTTTCACCCTGCACACCTTGCTCCCCCGGGAAGGCTCCCCCTACTCCCGTCTCATCCCTGGGGACCAAGGCGGGGGCCAGCGCTCGCACAGCCCCTGCCAAAGATGCCTCCCCCTCCCCCCGTAAGCCAGATCCCCTCCCCGCAGCGTCGGCAGAACTGCATTTACCGCCGGGCTCCGCACCGGCGTGGCACGGCCTTTCTTCCTTTTCATCCCTTTCTCAACTCCCTGAATGCGCTTTGCTTGCTTTAGCGGCGCGGGGCAGGGAGAGCCCCTCTCCCCCTCCCCGCTCCCGGGGATCCCCCCCCCGGCAGATGGGGCCGGGATATGAATGTGCACACAGCGAAGCCCCTAAGAGGATTTGCTGGCGCCCCTTTCATTGCCAGCCTTTGTGTGCTGCTCCGCTGCGGTGGGACGCCCCCGAGTTCTCCCCCGGCTTCTCTCCCTTCCACTCCAGAAGAAAAGAAAGTGCCTATAAAGGCCTTGTTTGTCCAACTTGTGTGAGGGGACCATATTGCTGTAGGTGCCGCGGGTCCCGGCGTGACAGCGTCGCCCCTTTGAGAAAGGGTGACGTGCGGCTCCCTCCTGGGAGGGTCCGAGCAGGCGGCTTAGCCAGGCGCTGGGAAAAAAGGTTTCAGTTGCATTTCAATGTCCATTGAACCCTGAATCCCCAGCGATGGTTTTTCCAGGGGCTCTGCAGACAGACAAAGCCCCGCAAGGGCCACCGAGGCGGAGGCTGGGAAGATGCTGCGTGTCCGGCGGTGGGAGGAGGACCTGCTCGCCCCCCCAGATCCCATCCGGGAGAGCCAAACAGGGCCGGCAATGTTGCTTTTCCTATGACATCTAGTGGTAAAGCCAGGGAAGGAGGAAAATGTCGGCTGGGTTTTCCTGGCTCGAGCTCAGCCGTCTCCTGCTGCGGCATTTTGCCCTTTGTATCGCAGCAGACAGTCCTCGGTTAAGAGGGAAGCAAAAACAAGATGCACAACAGCCTCAGCAGCTCCGAGATGTCAAACAGTCCACCCAGAAACGTCCGCTTGCCCCTGTGCCTTGTCTTGGATTTTTAGGGCATACAACAGGGCCCCGAAGCATATGCCTGGGCTGGAAATGGAAGTACGCACAAGCATACCTATCGCCCATCTCAATCCGGTCTGTGCTCCAACACGTCCCCTCGTTTGCTTGCCAGCTGCTCGAAGGCAGTTATATGACATATATATCAGGCCCGGGAAAATTTCCAGTGCTAGCGTAGTGCACGCACCGTGCCTCGCAGAGCAGCGAAACGTTCGCAAGCAGCCGGAGGCGAAGTGGCCGGCGCACCACAAAACGTGGCTCTGAGGATGCTCGCGGGGCATCTCGCCCCAGCTGAGGTGGCCTCTGAGCTTGCGTGGTCCTGGCAGGGGGGTGACGGGCTGGCTGAGACTGAATAACAGCCCGGGCTGCTCACTGTTTAATCAAACTCTGTAAAGGTGTCGGCAAGAGCTTCAATACCTTGCCAGACACTGAAAAATCCACTCCGGAGAGCACGTGCTGAAGAGGTTAATCATTAATGTCTCCACTACAGGGTTTCAGTGCAATTTCTGACTACTTAATTACACAGCAGAGGATCCACGTTGCTGGACCATGAGCTGATGGAGGTTGTCCCAGGCCAAAAGGGACCACTGAGCCTAAACCCTCTTTTGCACAGCAAACAGGGCATGCAGGAAGGATGCGCCTGCAGAGGCATCAGGGTGTGAGGAGCTGCTGACAGTGGGACTAAGAGACCAGAAGTAAGGATGAAGGAGGGTGCTTTGGTGGTCCTGTGCAGAGGCAGAGCGGCTGTAACCTCCGCTGAAGCTCGCAGGCTGTGCCGAGAAGCTGCGCCAAGTAGTTGTGCCGCACTGGGAGCAGTCGGACGTGCAGCTGAACCCAGCTCATTGGGCTGGAGGTTGATCTTGCACAGCCGAAAATTGCTAGAGGAAACCTGGGGGGACAATGCCTGTCTCCTGTGACATTTACTTCAGGCCCTCTGAGCACTCCTGGACATGAGTGATGTTGCGGCAAAACTATGGTCAAGGAAAAAACTTGGGACACTTAATAAGAAATGCAACTTGGGGAGACAGTGGTTATTTGACAGCACCCACATTTTAATGCTGGCTGGAAAAAAAATGAGCAAAACCCAGAACAACACAAGCTGCCTTTAAAAATGAAATACATTGAATCCAGAATCAGAAGCCAAAATGCATTAATAATAAATGGGTGATGCTTCTCTCCGCCTGGGCTCAGGGTGCTCGGATGCTCCTTGAGGTCATGAATGCACAATATTCGGACACATCTGATGTTCCTGTAATGCATTTTACTAGGGGGAAAAGAAAACAAGGGAAAAGGCTGATAATGGAGAATGAACCACACAAAACCCTGACGGGAGCCATAGGAATTCTGCCCGAAGGAGGAGGACAAGCCTCCTGGATAACCCCCAGCCCGCCTTTCCCTTCTCACTCATCCTCTGCATCCTCCCCTGAGGTCCCAGCCTGGCAAATGACAGGAGCCTCTGTCTCCATCGCCTTTTGGGACAATCGTTGGAGGCTGCATGTTGGGGCTGTGAAGGCAGAAGGGTACTACACCATTTCACAAACTCCCCCGGCATTTGTTTCTCCTTCAAAAAGGCTTTTGTTTCCCCTCTTTCGCTCCTCAGTGAGGACACAGGTCAAAACGGAATCAAAACAAAATAGATATGAAATGCTGTGTAGAAAAACACCATTTGGCCTAGAGTTTTAGCTCCTAGGACTTGCTTTTCAGCCTGAGGATGAGCGTGATGGAGACCAAAGGACTGAAGAACTGCCGGGACTCATCCTAAGCCTGGGGACAGAGTCGGAGCAGTTGTGGTGGATCCAGATGGACGGTGGAAAAAAGAGAAGACCGCCGACTCCTGGCCACCCAGCCTGTCCCAGGAGACCATCTGGGACTGGGAAGGCGAGTTGATCCATGCCTTTCTTCAAGGAGCTCTTCTACCTGCAGGGTCAGCAGACCCAGGCTGGGGAGGAGGCACCCAGCCCTGCACCCAGAGTGGCCCATGGGCCAAGGGACCATGCTCCACTGCAGGCAGCTGGTGGCACTGGCAGGACCACCCTGGCACTAGGCAGAGCCAGGTACCATCACAGGAGCAGAGTCCAGGTCTCGGTGGGCGCTGGGGGCTTCCCACCGCTGGTGCCTGGTGCTGCGAACAGCCTGGGGGGGTGGGTCTCCAGGAGCCGAAACTCGGCACAAAACCCCTCGTGTTCCCAGAGCCTGACTCTTAGCCCAGCCCCCACGGGCATCCCCAGGGATGGATCCATGACACAAGGTCACCTCGCAGAGCAGAAGACACCGGGCCGGGCAGTCCATGGCGGGTCTGCAGCTCCAACCCAAGCGCTGCTGGCAGGAGCTGCTCGCTCGGGGATGTGCAGGGCTGTCCAGCTCCCTCCCGCCTCGTCTGGAAGTGCCGCTGATGACCCGCCGCTGTTCCCGTCTCCTTGGTGACTGCACATGCCAGCATCCCCAGACAAAAGCTCTCCTGGCACATAATGGGAACAGAAGGGAGCACTGGGCAGCGGCATTCAGCCCTGGGGTTGAATTCACCCTAGGGCTCCAGCCCCTGCTCTTTCCGAGTCAGCCAGGACCGCAGATAATCCCCGTTCCAAAACCAGACGGGTGTTTCAGGTATGTGTCCGTGCGTGTTGCACGCATTTCCCCGGGGACCCTTCTGCGGTGTAGCAGCCCCGGCGAGGCTGCACATGGCCGTGTCTCGCCACGCTGCGGGCTCCTAGCTGTCTTGCTTGCTTTTTGTTTGGGTTTTTTTTTTTCCTCTGCATGTAAATGCAAGATTTAGGGTAGCGGGAGGCTGCCGAGAGCAATCCTGGACTCTTCCATCCCGGTACTGACTGCCCAGCCTGCTCGCGCATTGCTCTCGTGCTGCGTGCTGAAAGTGTGTTGTGCTTTGCACGGTGTTGGTGTGGTTTGCATTTGGTGCGTACGCCTGCTACGTGCCCCGCGTATTAATTCACATGAGCCTCTGACTCACGTCATGTGAGGCACATGGCTACATATGTGACAAGGATGGGGCTTGGGGCTTGTCTCACAGCCTCACACAGGCTGAGATCACGGCTCGTCTTCCTGGCGTGTACCACAAAATGAGGGCTGGAACCCACGTACCTCTCCAGCAAGGCTGGTAGGACCGGGTATGTGACATCGCAGGGTCTGTTCCTCCCTGTGGGGAAACTGAGGCATTTGGGGGGGTCACTGATTTGTCCCCAGTCACTCCCAGGAGCCAGTAGTGGAAGGAAAAAAAAAGATCTGCCTTTCCTTTTCCTTGCAAAACACAGAAAACCTCTGGAGAGGAGAGCAGGGCTATGCGGGGCTCTCCCAGACCCACGTTATCACATCTCCAGCGCTTGGTTTTGGGATTTCGCCAACAGCCCGCTCCCGTATCACGGCAGAGAAGATCCCCGGCACTGCACCCGGTCTCACCGCCCCAGGACCACGGGGGGAGCCTGGATGCACGGGGTGAGGGAGGCAAACCCGAGCTCATTGAGACGCATTCCCCAAGGGGTTAAGGCCGTGCGCTGGGACAGGCAGGACCAAGCTGTGCTCCCACCAGGCTCTCCTGCATCCCCTTCTGCTGCTGCTGCTCCACGCAAGGGCGGAGGCCGGGGAAGATGCTGCTCGGCTGCCAGCAGGCGCCGGGCGGTAGGAGGGCGGGAGACGGTGGGAAGCGGAGCGGAAAGAGCCGAGCCCGACGTCGAGGCGAGCTGTGCCTGGAGCCGAACGCCAGCCAGGCTCCCCATCCCTGCAAATCCCCATGGAAACCTCGGCCCCGCCGCCCCGCCTCGCACCCACGCTGGATTGTAAGTCACTGATGGCCGCGCTGGTCCAAGCGGTCTCCCACGGGGGCAAAGCCCCACCCAGGACCATGGGCCGGGGCTGCAAATGCTGCAAAGGGGCGAGGGATTGAGCCCTTCCCATCCCCTCTTGCCCGCAGGCACCCCACGCCACAGGGTCTGGGATGCCCGAGCATCCTCTCCCTGCCTCCTCGGTCCAGCCCCCCGGGTTGCGTGGGGTGCTCCGCCACGGGGTGCCGCAGCAGCAGGATCGCACCACCCCGCAACCCGGCTTTGCCGGTCCTTCCCCTCCTGCGCTCCCTTCCCAGCACGAGTCCCCTGAATGCTCCATTTGAAGCTAATTCCGGCTGAAATCTGGTTTGCTTTCCAACGTTGCTGCTTTAAATTGGAGAGATTGACCTTGTAGCAGGAGGTGACATGCAGATGCACATCAGCAGCCCGTCAGAGCGGGCGGCGGGGGCTGGGGGGGGTTGCAAAGCCGCCTCGGGGACAGGCCAACTATTTTATGAGTAATTTAATATCTGGAACACAGACTTTTCATTCCCAGAGATCTGCTGGGGAAAGAAAGAGCCTTTCTGCAGCCCCGCAAAGGCTGTTCCTCATAAGGAGGCAGAGCAGAAAAAAAGAAGGGCTGGGATTTAACCCCTCGGTGGCCAACCCAGAGCAGGGGCTCCGCGGCTCCCAGTCCTTGCAGAGGGGCCAGGAAAAGCAGGAATTCCCTGTGCGACTCAAAGCGGGAGACAAGCCAGTCTGTTGCTCCAGGCGAAAGAAGCAATTGCTCCTTCCCATTCAAATTCAAATCCAAGTCTGAGTGAGGATGGGGGAAACAAACTTATCAGAAGCCCTGAGGTTAGATTTGGGATAGGAGGTGTTTGAACTCCAGTCCCTGTCTCAGACTGGTTCCTGCTGGATCAAACTCCACGACTCCCACTGAGGTTGCAACCAGTCCCGTTCTCCAGTGGAGCCAGTGCATCCAGGGGATCCATGCTGGGAGCTCCTGCCCTGCTGACAGCGAAGCAACCCTGCGTGGCCTCAGCCTCCACCCAGCCTGCTCCTGCTCCGACCCCTCGGTGTCTGCAGCCCACAGCCAGCACAGTCCGGTGCCCTGCCCCAGTAACACCTCTGCATTCCAGCATCGTGGCACAGCACTGAACCCGTGCAGGGTTTCCCATATGCCTCCTGCTTGAGATTACGGTTTGGGGAAGGGGAGGGAAGGAAGAACACCGAAAAAATGCAACGTCTCACCACACAGCCCTGCCCAAGGGCAGAGGAGAAGGTGGAGAGCGGCCGGCAGCAGCGGCTGAGCCGTGGTGCTGGGAGGCTGGAAGGAAGGGAACGCTCACGGGCTGTTCGGGAAGGAGCTGCTGGCAGGGGAAAAGCATCCCTGCGTCTGGGAACAACTTCACGAGCTACGTGGGAGAAGGGCTTGCATGAGAGGCAGAACTACGTGGCCTCCAGAAGACCCTGCCGGGCAGCACGGCTGTGGCTGTACGACGTTGCCAGCAAGGACTGACGTCAACCAAGGATGGTTTAGGAAGGGCTCTGCCTTGGGTGGCAGGTACCGGGGACTGACCGGGCTCAGCGCAAACGGATCAACACCTTTGCAAGTGCCACGGTGTTTGCTAGTGATGTTAGACCAAATGGTGGGATTGACATCCCTGGCTCAATCTTACTGCCAAACAGCACGACCGTGCTTTGATCTCTCCAGTTCAGCTTCACTTTCCATGAATATTGATGGGCACTTAGCGTGTTCCACCGTATCAGATCCTGCCAGCGTCCTGCTTACACCTGGACTGGAGCTTTGGCAAAGAGAAAACCCCCAAAACCCCAGCTAGACAATGCAGGGGAAGCCACCATGTGACATTGCTGATCCCTGTTGCTGTGTGCCTTGAAATAGGAAGATTTTATTTTAAAATCCTGACAAGCTCTCCACCAGTGTCTTTGCACACCAGTGGCTTTGCTCCAATTGAGCTTTGGACCAAACCAGTGCCCCAGAAAGTGACCTTAACACTTGCTGCTTGTGGGTGTCACTGGACACCTTCCTCTGGTAGGCGATGGGGCAGGGTGACACGTCCTGGTTCGCTCTCTGTCCCGCTCAGTTCACTGAGTCTGTGCCACCTCCAGCACCGAGAGACCAAAGCACCCCCCAGCCGCTCAGCTGCAGCTTGGCAAAACACAACCCTAAAACTCCTGCTCTGAAGTCACCTCGAAACACCACCCACCTCAACTTCTACCAGAGCATCTGCTGAGCATCTGGTGGCCTCTGCCTGGGCACATCCCAGCCCTTGGTGGAGGCCTGACTCCACGGATGAGGGTCACAACACCAGCTGGGGAAGCTCTAGGCTCAGCTCTGGTGTGACCAGGAGGAAGCACAGCTGCTTCACTTTCACCTCTGATGCCATTAAAGTAAAAAGAAAAATCAAAAGGGGAAGAGGAGCAGAACACGTGCACCAGGGCAGATCTGCAGAGAGCGCATGGAGCGGGTGGGCGTGCAGCGTGAGTGCAGGCAGAGCGGCCGGTGTGTGCAGGGGGGCGAGTGTGCACAGTGCGAGTGTGCACAGAGCAGCACGTATGTGCACAGAGCAGGGTCAGCGTGCATGTATGCACAGTGCAAGGGAGAACAGAGCAGCAAGTTTGTGCATGGAACGAGGTGAGTGTGCATGTGTGCACAGCGCGAGCGTGCACAGAGCAGAGCGAGTGTGCATGTGTGCACAGTGCAAGGGAGAACAGAGCAGCAAGTTTGTGCACAGAGCAAGGTGAATGTGCATGTGTGCCCAGTGCAAGCATGCACAGAGCAGCCAGTTTGTGCATGGAGCAAGGTGAGTGTGCATGTGTGCACGGTGCGAGCGTGCACAGAGCAGTGATTACATGCACAGAGCAGGGTGAGGGTGCATGTGTGCACAGTGCGAGCGTGCACAGAATGATGTGAGTGAGCACGAAGCACACGCAGAGAGCGTGCAGAGAGGGCTGGGACAGCTCTGTCAGGTCCCAGGTGAGAACAAAACCTGCAAATCTATTCAATGGGTGCAGATGTGGCCGGGTTAAAGTTTGGCGGGTGACAGGTGCTCATGGATAAGATGTAAAGAGTTAATTAAAGGTGCAAATTGATCCTTTTCCTAAGAGACAGTAAATGTGGAGCTTCCCCAATCCGGCCTCCTCACCACCAGGCTGCACCTGACCCTGCAACAGGTTTCTCTCCAACTCTCCTGTTAATGGTTGTGTTGTACCAAGATTGCTTTGTTTTGCATGGAATAATTAATTACGTACTTCAGCGCAGGGCGGGGGAGGTTTGAGAGCGGGGCTGTACCAGTCCGGCCTTCCCTGGGTAACCTCAAGCAGGCCATGGGTGTCTGGCAGCACCTTGCTCGCTGGATCAGTTTGAATTTTTCTTGCTGTGGTGCTGAGCACCGCTGAGGGTCTGGCAGAGGGATTGCTGCTCTGTGGCAGCAATTCAGGCTCCGCTGCGGATGGTCCCGCGGGAAGGGGCATCTGCGTTTTGGCTCTGGCCTCGGTGAGGGTGGGAATAGCTTGAGAGGAGGGGTCCTCTGCGGCTGCCCTGGGCTGGGGGCTTTCTGCGGGGGCAGAAACACTCTGGAAGACCTGAAGGGTGATGTTGCACAGACCACCAGCCGCTCATGGCCCTCTGGCCCCTTTTTCTCATCCATTTTGGATACCTGAGGGGTGTGCTGCCCCATGGCCCGTGCAGTGGCATCCTCAGGGGAGCAGACAGCTGCTGTGGCATGGAGCTAATGCCCGAGGTGGCATTGCCAGGCGCTGGCTGAGACCCACGGGAGGAAGCAATGCCCTGTGCACCTCAGTTTTCTGGCTGCATAAGCCCAGTGAGCTGCACTTCAGAGACAGTTGGTACCTGCGCTGCCCTCTGACTCTCTCCAGGTACAGCCAAGACCCTAAAAACCCTTTGGCTTGTGCTGGTGTTAGGTCAGACGTTAGTTTTAAAAATAAAACCAGCTCCGCTCCGGAGGGGTCCTACAAAGGGGACCTTTTCAAAAGTCCACAATTATTATATCAGTTACTCAGAAAGGCCAAAACCTTCACCTTGCTGTCCAGCAGCATCCCAGATCCCTTCCTGCAAAGCTTCCTCCTGCCCCCCTGCCTGTCCTCTTGCGTGGGGCTGTCCCGTGCCAGAGGAAGGACTTTGCCTTTGTCTCCATTAAATGTCAGTACGTTCCTGCCAGCTCATTCTCCAGCCTGTCAAGGCTTTTTGAATGGCAGCCCTGTCCTCCAGCGTATCAGCTGCTCCTTGGTTTGGTGTCTCCTGCAGATCTGCTGAGGGTTCAGGAGTCTTAGCTGGTGTGTGCTGCCCAGCCTCTGTTTTGGGGGTCAAATACCTACTCTTCTCCTCCACCTGCCCTGCTGACCCCCTTTTATTTGGGATACTGCGTCTCCAGCTGCAAAATGACATGAGCATTGCAGCTGCATTTTAAAAGCAGCCCAGTGCTCCTGCTCAGGGAGAGCTTTGGGGTGCAACACCGAACGTCTCTGCCCCGACTTTCTAATAGGAGGTAGAGGTCTGGGGACTGGAGCCACAGATTTTGCTGGGGGAAGGACCAAGCGGTGAGGTGGCAAGGACAAAGCATTAACCTAGGGCTGCAGGAGGCGGCACTAATCCTGCCCGGTGCCTCTTCCCAGACCTTACAGGCAAGGCAAAACCGAGTCTTAGACTTCTGCCCTGTCGCTGCAAGCTTTGCCCTGCCAGCCTGTGGGACAGGGATGCTCCCGGTGGCGAGGTGAGGGCTGATCCAGTCTCCAGTGCCACCTGCCGGCAAATCATCCCGGATGGATGCTGGAGCCTTCAACCTGGCCGTGCCAGGCAAAGCTGGGAAGCACCGTCCTGCGCTGGGGCAGGGAGACCTGTGCAGCCCAGAGCTGTGGGGCCCTGGACCCATAAGCAGGCCCCGAGAGCTCAGTAACGATGCTTTTCATAAAAGCCAGCCTGTATCCCACTCCCCCCGCCCCACAAGACCCTTTATCATCATCCCCTTCAGCCAGCCCCTTTCAAACCCCAGATCCCCACAAAAATTCCTACATCCTGAGCATCCCGTGTACACCCTCATGGCTTCACACCCCGCAGCTCCTGGTACCATCTGCCACAGGGGCTGTAGGCGAACCCCCACCCAGGTACAGGGCTGGATTGTCGCCTGCCCCGAGGTCAGGGACATCCTTGGGGTCCTCAGCTCTTAATCATCTGGAGGTCTGTGGATCTCCAGGGGGCCTTGGCTGTGCTGTGGGACTTGCACGTTGTCGGTCTTCTGCTGGGGTTATGGGGCTGCTGTGGACCCTGCCCAGCTGCACCAGGGGATAGCCACGTGCCCCACACCTCTTCCATCACGGCATCGAGCTCTGGCTTCCCCACGTAGACCTGGCTCATCTTGTCACAAGCTGTGACAAGCTTCTGTGGATATTATTGTCACTATCACCTCAAAAAAAAAGTCTAAGAGAGGTTGGTGTCCCCCGATCCTACCAGCCTCAGGGCTCTCCAGTACAGCACCGTCTCCAGCATCTTCCCATCTACCACCAGTACCCAGTGGCCACAATTTTCCCACTAGGTCGTGTGTCCCACCCCCGGCTAGAGACCAGGCTTCCCCTCCATGTTTTCCTAACCCTGGGCTGGGACTTTCTCTGGGTGGCTCTGGAAGGAGATACTCAGTGTGAGGAGCTGCGTGAATTGCCTGGCTCAGCAGTAATGAGACACTAATGAGCCCAGGCTGCACCCAGGGGTGCGGGAGGCAGTGCCCTGGGTATCTGAGCATTATTCGGGGCGGGAGGAAAGAGGCAAATCCTAGGCAGGAAGGAACCAACAACACAAGGAGCTATCATTTAATGTGCAAGACCAGCAGCAACGGGCTTAGGACACCAAATCTGGAGCAAAGAGTCATTTCCAGGGGGGTCCTCAGCCCCGCAGGGACCAGCCAGCAGCAGGGGAAGGGCTGCAGAGAGACACCGTCAGCGGGCTAAGCCTCGGGGAAGATCAGGAAGCCGGAGAAGATGCTGTCGGACCCTTCGATCCCCACCAGGGAGTTCTTCTCCGTTGGCTCCAGCCAGACGGACTCGTTCGCTGCCATCTTGAGGACCACACCACCCGTGGTGACCTGGTAGCTGCTGTGCACGTAGTCGCAGAAGGTCACCACCTTCTCGCCCCTCCTGCCACCACGGCCCTTTTTCACACTGAGGCACAGGTTGCCTCTGGAGGTGACGTGGTAGGTGAAGTAGTAGATGCCCGGGACCTGGCAGATGAAGCGGCCGTATCGGTTCTCGTAGTGGCCCTTCTCGTTGGTGATGATGCGGTCGAAGCGGACGGGCTGCTCCCGGCGTGGGTAGGAGCCTACGGTCCTGGCAGCGGAGAAGGCGGACTTGAGGGTGGTCTTGTAGTCACCAGAGTCCCCCTGAGGGCCGGGGGGTCCCATGGGACCTGGTAATCCCTTTGAACCCGGGGGGCCCTTGGGGCCGATCTTTCCAGGGTACCCCAGCTCTCCTGGGTCTCCCTTCTGCCCCCTGTCTCCTTCGTGCTCCCCCTGGCCAGGGGGACCTAGAAAGTAGGAGGAAGAGTCGTTGCGGTCGCAGCCGAGCCCCACGGGTCTGCAGAGGGGGCTCTGGGAAGGAAAGCACTGGTACCTGTGCTGGGGTGTGGGTCAGCAGAGACCCCTGCCCATCTGGCAGGCATGACACCCCTCACTCTCGTGCACCCTCTCTCCCCAGATTCCTTGGGGTGCTCTGGTCTGTCCAGCCCCTCCTGTGCTCGAGCATCACCCCCACCTGGTAACACCCCAAAGGGACTGGTGGAAAATGGATTGCTTTCCCCGGACCATGCGCCTGGCACTGCCTGGTCCTTGGCAACCCCCGGTATCAGCACAGGCTGGGGATGAAGGGATGGAGCAGCCCTGCTGAGAAGGACTTGGGGTACCGGTGGACGAAAAGCTGGACACGAGCCGGCAACGTGCGTTCGCAGCCCCAAGGCCAACCGTGTCCTGGGCTGCATCCCCAGCAGCGTGGGCAGCAGGGCGAGGGGGGGATTCTGCCCCTCTGCTCTGCTCTGGTGAGACCCCCCTGCAGTGCTGCCTCCAGCTCAGGGGTCCTCAGCACAGGACAGACATGGACCTGCTGGAGCGGGGCCAGAGGAGGCCACGGAAATGATCAGGGGGGTGGAACAGCTCTGCTGTGAGGAAAGGCTGAGAGAGTTGGGGCTGTTCAGCCTGGGGAAAAGAAGGCTTTGGGTGGACCTTTTTGTGGCTTTTCAATACTTAAAGGGGGCTTATAAGAAAGATGGGGACAGACTTTTTAGCAGGGCCTGTTCCGACAGGACAAGGGGGAATAGTTTAAACTAAAAGAGGGCAGATTCAGACTACATATAAGGAAGAAAGTTTTTACTCTGAGGGAGGTGAAACCCTGGCCCAGGTTGCCCAGAGAGGTGGTTGATGCCCCATCCCTGGGAACATTCCAGGTCAGGCTGGACGGGGCTCTGAGCACCTGATCTAGTTGAAGATGTCCCTGCCCACGGCAGGGGGTTGGACTAGATGGCCTTTAAAGGTCCCTTCCAACCCAAACTATTCTATGAGTCTATGATTTTTTTGCTCTCGGTATTCACAAGGTGACGTTTTCCCCACCTGCAGCCTCCTCCTTACCTCGCTCGCCCTTTAGGCCGTTCTCCCCATCTCTGCCGTTGCTGCCAGGCTGCCCGGGTGCCCCTGGGATGCCTGGGATGGTGCCATAGGTCTCGCAGAGTGTGGCACTTGCAAGCTGCCCTCCAGCCAGGCAGATCAGCATCGCCCACACGGTCTGCATCTGCTGGAGCACAGAAGGATGTCGAGGGGCTTGCTTGGGCAGTGGGAGGGATGGGGAAGGCACTCTGTGCTGTGCTGGAGCACGATGACTAGAAGCACTTCTGGGTAATGCCATCAGGGAGGGAAAACATCCTGCTGCAGAGCCAAACCTGCTCACCTTGGGGGTACCAGCCCCTTTGGGCATGAGAGGGGTTGTCAGTCTCTTCCCACTCTTAAATTACTGTTTTACAAGTGCCCAGAGCTTCAGCCACATGAATATCTGGGAACAGGTTAGCCTGTCCCAGAGGTCTGATGTCCAGCCTGGCTGTGCTCCTGCCATGGACATGTGCTGCAGGTCCCTACTCTTCTGAGTGCCCACTGCTCCCTCAGAGCAGAAATTCTCCATCCCATCTTAGGACCACAACTGTAAGGTAAAATCTTTCCCCAGGCCAGGGCAGTTTCATCATCTGCAAGGGGATAGCTCTTGCTTTCCACCAGCATATCTGAGGGTCAGCTTTAGTCCTTGCAGATGGCAAAGAAATCCCCAAACAAGCCCTCCTAACTCCTGCGGGTTCCCGTTATGTCCTGCCACATGCCTGCTTCATCCCAGGAGCATTTCTGTATCCAACCAGCCTTACTGGGGCAGTCCCTGGGGTCCCTTCTTCCTTCTGCCCTCCCTGCATCCCACAGCTCGGCTCCTTCCCCCAGCTCCTGGTGTAGGTGCATGTGGGGTAAGCACTGGGCATTTGGGGGCTGTATCTGGACATCTACATCAGCCCAGCCACACTCTCTGGCCTCAGGTGGACTTTCCCAACACTGAAACTCTGGTGTCAGTGGGAAAAGAGGCCGGTGAGTTGGCTCCTCCAGCTGCAGCAGCTCCGATTCAGACGCAGCAGGTACAAGGATCGATCCACAGGCTCCCAGCCCAGGCAGAAGACAAAAACATCTCAGGGCAGGAGAGTACCCCCAGGGCACCTTTCAGACTGATGCTCAGTCCCTGATCACCCCTCGGGGCCTTTGCCATCTCTCCTTGCCATCTCCCACTTCCCCCAGGTGGGGTAGGAGGGGTTGGGGTCCCACCAGCGATCTCCACCACCCCCAGCCCAGCAGCCCCCTTTCTCTTCTGCCACAGCGAAGTGCCAGGGATGCAGGGGGTGACTGTCACCCTGGTGCTGCCGGATTCCCCGCGTGTCCCTACCTGCGGTGGGGAGCTGGGGCTGAGCCTTGCCTACGGCTTGCTCTTACCTTGGACGTCTCGTTGCACGGACCGGGAGATGGAGCAGGACACACCAGCGTCCTGCTTGGAAGTGATTACGGGGAGAAGCAGAAGTTTGCTGCAAGGGCTGTTGTGAAAGGATCTGAGCCACATCCCTTTTTTATCTTTAGCTCCTGCCCTTTCTTCAGTAGCACTTTCATTTCCATCATGAATGGTGTCCGTCAGCTCAGCAGGACGTGCCGTCCCCAAACGGCACTCCGGGCCCCGAAGGCAGCTCTGGCCCCGGGGAGCAGAGGAATGTCCGCTCTGCCCCACAGGGTCCCTGGGTCCTGCTGCTATGGGGAGCACTGCCGTGAGCTCCAGACGAGTTTGGGGTAACCCCTCAGGACTGCAGAAATATGCATGCACTTAGCTAACATCCCTCGGGCTTCTCCGTACGTACCCAGCTCTGCTGGGAGGTATCGGCAAGCCCAAAGGATGCTACAGGGCCTCAGAATCCATCACCTTGAATCTGCCCCCCAGGGTCTCCTAAATGTTGTGAATGGGAAGTGATTTCACCCTGTGGTAAAAGCATTTCCAGTCCTGCTTTCCGCTGATGCCTTGCGGGGGTGAAGCACAGGACGTTCAGGGGAGATGAACCTCTTTTTCCAGGAGGAATCTCCATGGGGTTTTGGTAGGCTCTGTAGCCTCCACATGAGCTCCTTTGGTCTGGCTCTGGGACTCCCAGTGCTTCCCCTGCCCTGTCCCTGGGGAGGCTGGGACCCTGGGGATGTCCGCAGGCACGGCTGTGAGGTTTGCTGCCTGGTCTGTGGTCTTCTGCAGCTGAACTGCATCCACTCGGAGGGGAAGGGGAGTATCAGGGGCCCCTGCTTGGAGGAGTCTTGGTCCCCCCCAGGTGGGGGCTGTGTGCATGGGCATGGGAACCGTCCCCTTCCTGCAGTCGGTGCAGCTGGGGGTCCCACCCCACCCAGCAAAGCTGGTTGTGAATGGAGGAGGGCTCGGGGACGTGCTGACGCCGCGCAGACGTCCAGGTGTCGTGCACACACGCACGTACGCACCACGTCCGTCTGCCACACGTGGGCTTCGCCTGCAGAAAGGCAAGTCACGGAGGAAAAAAACACATTAGGCCAGCTGCACTGGGGAAGGTTTTATTGACACTTTCCACAGCCGGGGCATGGCAAAGGTGCTGCTGCAAACCTGCTCCAGGAGAGCCGGCTGGTGCAACCCAGGTGGGAAGGGGGGAGATGCAGAGAGACCTCTGGCTCCGGCAGCAGAAGATAATGTGGGGTTATCAGGGTGGATGCACGTGGCAGTGCCAGCAGGACCCCGGGGGCTTGGCACCATCACTCTGGGTGCAGATGCAACCAGACGTGCCTGTTCCCCCCATTCAGCAGCTGCCTGCGCTCGGTCCCCAGGCCAGGGGGTTGTGTCTGGGAGCTGGGGCTGACCACCTCGCTGGGACTTACCACCCAGCAGAGAAACCTGGGGCATCAGCAACAGCTTGGCAGTGAGCAGCAGCGTTTGCAGGGCAGGGTGAAGGGGTTGGTGTGCTGGGGTGGGCTCTGCTGGTCCTCTAGTCCGGGAAGAGCAGGAACCCCGAGAAGATGCTGTCGGAGTTGCCAGTGCCCACCATGCCGTTGTAGTCATTCACCGCCAGCCAGACCTGGTTCCCTGCAGCCAGATGGAGGAGGATCCCACCAGAGCTGACCTGCACAGTGTTGGTCTTGTGGTCGCAGAAGCTGGCCATCTTGTTCCCATCCTTGTACAGGATGACGCAGAGGTTGGCTGTCTGCGAGGTGTGGAAGACGAAGTAGTAGAGGCCGGGGAGCTTGCAGGTGAACTTGCCCGTGGTGGTGTTGTAGTCGTGGTTGGTGTTGGTGATGGCATGGTTGAACACCACAGGGACGTTCTTCAAGGGGTGCTCGTTAGTCTGCCTCGTCACTGAAAATGCTGACTGGTGCTTCTGCTTGTAGCTGCCTGGCATACCCGGCTCTCCGGCCATGCCCATCGTCCCAGGGTCTCCAGGCAGACCAGGGGGACCGATGGGGCCAGTCTTGCCTGGCAAGCCAGGGCTGCCCATATCCCCTTTGATGCCCTTGGGGCCTCGTGTTGCAGGAGTGGCCGGGATGCCTGTGGGGCGGTGGGAGGTGAAAGAGAGTCGCATCAATGTCAGGATGTGGGGAGAGGCTCCTCCAACCCCTTCTCTCGGGCAGGAGAGGGTTGTTGCCTCTCTCCAGCCTCCTCTCCTCCTGCCCTGTCCACAGACAATGCTCTCCATGGCTTGCAAACCAAGGCAGACCGGTCACGGAGGACTCAATGGCCGCCCTTCAACAGCCTGTGCGGTTCCCCTCCTTGGTCACTCACCTGGCTCGCCTTTGGCACCCTTCAGCCCATCCCGGCCATCCTTGCCCGGCACACCCGGCATGCCTGGCAAGCCTGGAATCCCATAGCAGCTGTGAGGGGCATCACTGGTCATAGCAGACCCCAGATTCAGGAGTAGGAGGGCGAGGGCCAGACAGAGCTGCTCCCAGAAGCTCTGCCCCATTTTGGTGCTCTGGAGGATGGAAAGGGAAAGAAAGTGCTGGGGTGAGGGGCCATGGCAGGGTGTCTTTCAGGCCATGGGGCAAAGGAGGTACTGTGCTATGAGACTGACTGCACCAGGAGCTGCCATGGCTGTGCCCTCAGTGTCCCCCCATACCAATTGCCAGGCGGTGGGGAGGTGGATTATGTGGAGACGGACCCTGGGCTCATCCCCACCCCCAGGGCAGCCCCTGATGGCAAAAAGGGGGTTGGACTTTCAGTCTGCACGGAGCCATGGGGTCTTGTGGTACCCATGGCCAGCCCCAAACTCTCCCAGTCCAGCATCCCAAATGCTCTGCAGATGCATATGCTGGTGCAGATCATTGCACCATGCTGCACTGAGGCTGGAGCTCCCTGGACCCAGCTGATCTCACCCCTCCTTCAGCAGCAGCCTGACTTGCCTGGCTCTGCCCAGCAGGATCAAGCTCCCCCATCAGCTGGGGATCTCCCAGGACAGTGCTTGGCCCAAGGGACTGGGTCTTCCCCCAGCGAGGACAAGCGTGCATCCCCCCGCCATGTGTGCAGCCTGGCAGTGCCTCCATCTCCTTCTCCTCCTCCTTTCACACAGCCCAGCACTGTGCCGTGCTGCTGGACCCCCCAGTCCCCATGCCCACCCCAAAGAGATGGACCCTGCAGCACCTCTTACCTCTGCTGGGGGGAGGGATCCTGCGCTGCCGAGCCCTCTGGCTGCGGTGGGCACTGCCTGCCAGCACAGCACGGCGTGGGTGACTTTCCGTAACACCCTCCTGGAGGAAGTCACAGAGTTAGGAAAGGGCCCTTGGGGACCCAGAACGCCCAGCTGGCCCCCAGCTGAATTTCACATCCTCCTGCCTCATCGTTTCCCCTGAGCAAAGCACTTTCCTGGCTGTCCAGCGAGACCTGCGCTCGTGCCACTGCAGCAGCGAGGGCTGGAAGGACAGAGGTGGGATGAGCCGCTGGCAAGAGATGTGCCACAAACCCTCCATCCACCGCCGGGAGTATCGCTCTGCAAATTGCCTGTCTTTCCCCCGTCCTTAACTCATTTCTGCGCAGAAGGGCAGCAAGTGGATGGGGAGCAGCCCCTCATGCTCTTCGTGGAGGCAGAGCCGTCCGTGCAATGATGGCCTGGTGCAAGGTCATCGTCTGGCTCTGAAGGGAGATGCTGCACCCCTCGGCAATGGGACTGAAGGACATTTCTCCTTGAGGGTTCCTGCAGGACGGCTGGTCCTCTCTGCACCCTGCCCCGTGCTCCACCAGCTCTGCTGGGTGCTGAATGCACTGGGGCCCCACCATCCTTGGTCGGGGTGTTGTTCCTGGCCTCCTCCTCACTGCTCCAGGAATGGAGACGTTTGACTGCCCGGCATGTGTGGAGCATCACCTCCGAGCAGCAGTCCCAGGGTATGGTACCTTCCCTGATGCTTTCTGGCTGCCTGATACGTGCCCAGCCTGCCCTACTTCCCACTAGTCTCACCCCAAACTGAAGAGAGAAGAGCATCGCCCCACGACCCCACCACCATCACCCCATCAGGCACCCTGATGTCCCTCTCCTTCCTTGCTGAAAGGCTGGAGGACCACAACTGCCTTTCCCCTTCCTGGGAGAGTCTGGATACCAAGAGAGGACCATGTGGGTGAGGTGCATGATCTGCTGCCTGCATTTACCCTTGTGCAGGACAGCTAGCTTGGACTCATCAGGAAAAGGACACACATAGGCTGGTCCCAGAGGTTCCCCATTCCTGTAAGCGCCAGCTCTGCTTGTACACTCAGTTCCCTCCCGTCCTTCTGCCTTTGCAGAGGGGTCTGTGCTCGGCCAGGGGCAATCTGGGATCACTTCTCTCCCTGGGCAGCTTGGGAAGGGGCCCAGGGCATCTTTGGGGAAGAATAGATAGGAAAGAAAACCCAAGCGGCTGTCTTGGAAGAAGGTTTATTTATACTGATGGGGAGGATGTGAGAGGCAGTAGTGGCCCGGCGCCAGAAAGGGGTTTGCAATGGTTAGCGTAGCAGAAGCAGTGACACGCAGTGATTTCCCACTCAGGAATAAAGACCCACAGCTGGTGAATGGCCCCAGTGACCACTGGTCCCCTCCGGTGTGGGGTCCGAGCGCCCAGGAGCAGAAAGGGCTGCTGGGGCCAGGAGTCCTCTGCCTCCAGCATGGAGTGGGCACGGAGGTAGCTGCTAGCAGGGGTCTCGCTGCTGCAGTGGTGACCCACAGCATGGCCACTCTGTGACATTGTTAGGGACATGGTTTAGTGGGCATGGTGGTGTTGAGGTGACGGTTGGACTTGATGATCTTTTCCAACCTTAGTGATTCTATGATTGGTGGAAGCACAGGACCTATCTGGTGGCTCAATTTGGGGCTGGTTTGCTGGGATACTAAACCATCCCGTGCACTCACAGGGGAAAAACACGTGCAGACTCGCAATGCTCTGGTGCTAAGCAGGTCTGGACTGGCAGTCCATCAGCCCATCTGCGGGAAGAGCATGAAGCCGCTGAAGACACTGTCTGCCTCGGAGCCGCTGTAAATCATGCTGCCTCTGGCAGGGTCGGTGCTCACGGAGACCTGGTCGCCCACGGCCAGGCTGAGCACGCTGCTGCCCGAGTTCACCTGCAGCAAGTTGCGGCTGTTGTCGTCGCAGAAGCTGACCATGCTCTCCTTGTTCTTGGTGATGCTCAGGCAGAGGTCCCCGCTGGAGACCACCTGGAAGGTGAAGTAGTAGAGCCCGGGGACGCGGCAGGTGAATTCCCCCGTCTGGGGACTGTAGGAGCTCTCCTGGTTGGTGATGATGTTGTCGAACACCACCGTCCTGCCCGTGGACCGTGGGGACTTCAGGGAGGCGGAGAAGGCAGGTCGTGGCTGCTCCAGGATATTGCCGGCTTTTCCCTTGTCTCCTTTTGGCCCGGGCTGGCCTGGGAGCCCAGGGGGGCCGTGCGGGCCATGGTAGCCCTGGTTCCCTGGCATGCCAGGAGGCCCCGGCTCACCCACATCCCCTTTGGGTCCTTGGATGCCCGTCCTCTGTGCCGATATCCCTGGGGAGAGGTGGTGAGGAGGAGCAGTTCATGCCTGTCTGGCATCTCCCAAGCTGCTCCCACAGCCCATGATGCCCCTACCAAGAGGCTTCAGGCTCCCAGGCCACCCACACCGCGCATCCCTGGCTCCCCCTTACCTGGGTCTCCCACATCACCCTTCTGCCCTGGCCTCCCGTCAAGGCCACGGGCTCCTGGGAAGCCGTCCTTGCCGTCCGGTGCCCGACACACGCCATCTTCCATCAGCGCCATGCCCAGCACTGCTGCCAGGGTGCTGGTCGCCAGCCAAAGCCCGGGTTGCATCCTGCCTCCCTGCAAGCACAGGGATGGGGGAGTTGGGGGTGGAAGCAAGCGCACAGCAAACACTCAGCTGCACCTCGGACACAGACACACAAGTGCTCTCATCAGATGCTTACACAGCTCTACTGTGCTACCCCAATACAGACAAACGGACACCAGAAGGATTTTGAGGGTGTTTCATTGCATGAGCTGAAATCATTGAAGTTGCTGAAAAGCTCTGATGTGTACCCATGGCAGGGTTGTGGGATTGGAGAGCCCAGGACGTGGAACATGGCATAAACCCTTTGGTGCACGTCCTGGGCATGGGGGGTCACGCGTCAGATACATACAGAGGATGCTTCTTCCAGTGCTGGGGGAGCAAGCGCTGATGTACGGGGCGCCGGTCCCATGGGATGGAGAGCACAAGTGAGGAAGGGGTGCGAAGAGACACAACGGAGGAGAGAGAAACAGGAAAGGGATAAACAGGCAAAAGGGATCCGGAACTTCAACACACAGAGCTGCGAGAGAGGAGGGAGGTCCTGACTTATCCCAAAACCTGGGGTACCCACCCCCGGGACAAGCCTGCAGAGCCCAGTGATGTCCACAACCATATGGAGCAAGGACGGATTCCTGCAGCGCTCTCCCCCCGCCATCATCTTCTCCCCCTTTTCCTACTTTAAACACTCATGGAGCGGGGAAGTGAAGAAAGGAGGGGAACAGGGAGCGGTGGCAGAGGAGACACGTGTCCCCAGCTTTTTGGGGTGACTTACCTCCTTGCTGGGGGTGCAGATAGACCAGTCTGAGGAGCAGCTCTGTTTGCTGGAAGCTCTTCCTTGGGAGCAGGGAGGAAGAGGAGCTGGGGGGGGGGATGAATTTGCATGCACAATGATTTGCCTGATTGGGGAAGAGAAATGCCAAGTTTCGCTTTCTCTGCACGAGAGAGAAACTTGTTCCCCTTTCCGTGCTTGACGCTGGCTGTGCTAGGTCAGGGAACAGCTAGGTCAGCAAAAGCGCAGGACCGCAAGGTTCCCAGTCTGGCCCAGCAGCACAGGGACTGGTGGTGACTGGGCACAAAGCAACACGAAGTTGGAGGGTGCCCAGAGGCACGCCACAGCTCTGTCACTGCAGGAGGGGACAGGCGATGTGAGCACTAAGGTGGCACGGCCACCCGAGGGGTGCTCGGTGGGGCCCAGGGGTCTCTCTTGATGGCTCCTGGACTGGGCGATGGGCAGAGTGTGGCTGTCACTAGTACCCAGCCTTGTCATCGCTGCTGCTGGGGGCTGACCCCTCCGGATGCCCACCTTGGTGCCGCACCCTGACGGAGCAGGGCTCCAGCAAAGGGACCGTTAGTGTCTCAGGCATCCTTGATGAGACGTTTGGCCAGGTGGCCAAGAAGGCCAACGGCATCCTGGCCTGTATCAGCACTGGTGTGGCCAGCAGGAGCAGGGAGGGGATCGTGCCCCTGCACTGGGCACTGGGGAGGCCGCACCTCGAATCCTGGGTTCAGTTTTGGGCCCCTCACGACAAGAAGGACATGGAGGGGCTGGAGCGTGTCCAGAGAAGGGCAACGGAGCTGGGGAAGGGCCTGGAGCACAAGTCTGATGAGGAGCGGCTGAGGGAACTGGGGGTGTTCAGCCTGGAGAAGAGGAGGCTGAGGGGAGACCTCATCGCGCTCTGCAACTGCCTGAAGGGAGGTTGGAGCGAGGGGGGGTCGGTCTCTTCTGCCAAGTAACAGCGATGGGACGAGAGGAAACGGCCTCAAGTTGTGCCAGGGGAGGTTTAGGTTGGACATTAGGAAAAAATTCTTTCCTGAAAGAGTGGTCAGGCCTTGGCACAGGCTGCCCAGGGCAGTGGTGGAGTCCCCATCCCTGGAGGGATTTAAAAGACGTGTAGATGAGGCGCTTGGGGACATGGTTTAGTGGGCATGGGGGGCTTGGGTTGAGGGTTGGACTGGATGATCTTAGAGGTCTTTTCCAACCTTAATGATTCTGTGATTCTATGATTCTATGATTTCCTTCCCACTGCCCTCACTTCAGTGGTTTGGGGACCTTGTCTCTGTAGCAGACTGGGAGAAGATGGGGGTCTCTGGCACCTAGATTGCTCCTGGTCCCCTTTGAGTGGCTGTGCCTTGCACCAGCCAGATCTGGGCAACCCCAGGAGCCGTGTGTGACCTCCAGCCTTGGGACCCTGGGCACCAGCCAGACCACCCCATGGGGGAACACAGCGGGCGGCTAGGAGGGGCTTTCTGGTCCATATCCACCCCGAGTCTCCTTTCAGGAGTCCTGTGGCAGCTGCACTGACCTTCATGAGAAAGCAGCGTTGGGGTCCCCAAAGCCACCACAGTAGCAGCTGGAGCTCAGGGGAAGATGTTCAAGGGAAAAGGACGATGTGCAGGCCCAGGATCAGGGTGGTCCCAAGGCCAGGGGGGACCCGTTCCCCCCACCCACTGCCTCCAGCGCTTCCAGGGAAGATGTTGCATTGTTTCCAAAATAGCTGAAAAAGGGAACGACTAGTGTGAAACCAAAAATCAGCCCCAGAGATCCTTGCCAGACAAAAATTCACTCATCAGTGCATCTCCATTAATAATTACCTTTGGAGATCTGTCACTGAGCTGGTCTTTAATTCATTGAACATATGCTCTCTTAATGCAATATAATACACATTTTTAATCAAAATGTCACCCCATAATAAATCAGACGCCCAGAAAAAATGCAATTTTGTTCTATCAGCAGAGTTCCTCTATCAACCAGACCTGTGCTCGTGTCAAGAAAAGATGACAGGTGAGTTTGAAAAGACCTACCTTCCACAAAATGCTGTTTCTGGACAGTAATTGTATTTCTGTCCTATTGCCCTTTCCTAATATACAGCCAAAATGAGACCGCTCCATCATTTCATCCAGGATTGATCGATGGCTGTGTCCTGGTGCTCCTGTGTCCCTGACTGTCCCCTTAACCCCATTTAAATGCTGAATTACAGGGGGCTGGTCTCAGGTTTCCAGCATCTCCTGGAAGCTGGTGTTGGTCCAGGCGGCACCTCCTCCAGGTCCTTGAGGCTCCTGAGCAGTGTGTAGCCCCACTTGCTTGACTTTCAGTGTTGCTGCATTCAAGCCAAGCCTTCCTCTCCCATCCTCTGAGCAGCTCCTCCTCCTCCTCCTGATCTGCTGCTGGGACATCTGCCGCTCCAAAGGATGGCTGGCTGCAGGGAGCCGTGGATGAACATTAGAATCATAGAATCACTAAGGTTGGAAGAGACCTCTACAATCATCAAGTCCAACCGTCAACCCAACCCCCCCATGCCCACTAAACCATGTCCCCAAGCGCCTCATCTACACGTCTTTTAAATCCCTCCAGGGATGGGGACTCCACCACTGCCCTGGGCAGCCTGTGCCAAGGCCTGACCACTCTTTCAGGAAAGAATTTTTTCCTCATGTCCAACCTAAACCTCCCTTGGCACAACTTGAGGCCGTT
>VZTQ01015589.1:92404-144082 GCA_013400755.1 Pelecanoides urinatrix
TTGGACTCGATGATCTTAGAGGTCTTTTCCAACCTTAGTGATTCTGTGATTCTATGATTCTGTGATTCTGTGATTCTGTGATTCTATGATTTAGGGCACCTGTCATGGCCTCCTGGCTCTGCTGCAGATCCAGGACCAGCCTTGCTCCAGCTGGATTTTACCCTGAGCAACCCTCCTCCTTTCGGGGGGGGCCATGGAGCAGCTCCTTCGCCTCCTTGCTGCCCTCCCACCTGGTGGTGCCAGACAAGATAGGTCAGTGCCATCCCAGCCTTGCAGCCCTTCACGGAAGAAAAACGAGCCCTGCAAAGCCTCCTCCCTGCGTCCCCAGCGCCTGCAGGCCCACACGAGCTGCCTGGCAGCAGGCAAGAGGGAGAGATGCTCCTCCGCTGCCTTCCCCTGGGGTGCTGAGCGGTGACAGGCAGGAGCTGCCAGAGGAGGATAAATCAAGTAGGTAACACCTACCTGTCACTGTCCAGGAGACAGCGACAAAGCAGGCGGTGGGAGATCAGCAGTACTGGCAGGTACTGCATATACCTCTGCTGCCAGTCACCAGCATCCCAGTCTGCCACCAGCACCCAGTAGGAGGTCAGGACAGCTCAAAGCATCCGTGCTTCTGCAGTCACTGGTGGCTTAATGATGCCTGAATAACCACGCAAACTGATTTTTGCAGCTGTTGAGCTGACCTGTCCCAAAACAGGCGACCCATGCTGCTGAGCACCAGATAAACTTTCTGCGCGATGCAACGGCGTTTGCATGAAATCTGAAGTCTCCCATGCTTTGATCAACGAAACTAGAAGCTGGGATGGTTCAGGTGCCCTGGAAGGATTTCCTGAGATGTCAGCTGAAAATCAGGCTGCAAGGCCACTTGCCACGCAATGTCTAAAATGTTTTAATTGCTGTCCCAGGGGATGTGTTACTCCTATGACAGATGCTTATGCAGAGCAGGTGTGAGGAGCAAAGACAGGTACGGGGTTTAAAAGCCAGGGTTTCATGCTCCAGCCCTTGCTCACTGTCTCCTGGCATTGATGCACATCCCAGTTGGCTCATGGGATGAGAGGAGATAGATGAGTGCTGAGCAGCCCTGGGCCATGGTGGGAAAGCTTGTCCCATCCCTCCTCCTCCTGTTCTTTGTTACAGATGTCAGGGCTTGTCATTATTCGACATCTATTCGTTAATTTGGCTGATTGTTTCCCATTTTTTAATGTATCCGTTATTTATTTATTCGCTTGTGTAACGAGTAGTTCTGGATTGATCACTTTGGCATGTAAATGAGCTGCTCTAGTGCTTGTCACCGAAATTTGTAGATTGGGAGAGTTTGCAATCAAACACAGCCGGAATCTAAATTACAACATTTCAGGCAATAATAGCAGGGAGAAGAGGAAGGATGTGCCATAAATAAGATGGCCTCAGAGCAGGGTGCCCAGGGCGATGCTGACAACACGCCAGGAGCCGTGCAAGAGGAGTCCCTGCTTTGCAGAGCCGAGGTGTGCCTGGCAGGGCTGGCGTTGCTCTGCGGCTGGTTCCCCCGGGGGAGAAGGGCAAAGAGAGGAAGGAAAAGGCTTTTGGGGAATGGTAGGATCTGGCCCGTGGCCAAGGACTACTCGCACTGGTCTCTGAAGAGGGCCGGTTAGCCTAGTGTGGTGGAAAGTATGCGGAGACAGGACTACGGGCTGCAAGGAGCATCTGGCCCTGGGATACTGATTTACTTGCCACCATGGCTCACGTTTGGCTTCTTCCCACCACTCAGGGCTCCATCAAAAGTCAATGGATGCATCCAGGATGCAATTCTGTCCATCTCAAGCACAGATGTGCTCATCCCGGTGGAGTGGGGACTACCCTTTGTAGCACCGTTGTGCCTTCCGCTGGGCTGAGACGACCAGCACGGACCCTTCCTGCACCCTGTGCACGGCCAGATCCTGATGGCTCCAGAGCATCGTGTGCCCTTCCCAGGCTGATCTCCATGCCGTGGTCTGGTTTCCCCGACATAATGCCTCGAAAATGGAGTGGAAGTTTCCTGCAGGCGAGTGTTAGCGTTAACTGGGTCAGTGGCAGCTGGAGGTCCATGCCGGCTGGAGACTATTACAAATTATTTCTATTACAACTCGCTTTCCACAGTGGCTTCTCTGGGAACTCAGCTTCCCTCTAACTGACCTTGGCTGCCGGATCGATCCAAAGTTGCAAACTCTCTTCTCACGTCCGCTCAATTTGGAGGGCGTCTGATTACTACTTTGGAGGCTTCGATTGCCTTTGCTTCTGGCCGGCGGGACCCCGGCGGGTGCCTCGCAGGCACCATTAGCCAACCTGCTGCTTAGCGGATTTGCCGAGGAATATCCCAGCCAAGCTGCAGCATCGCCGTGCAGAGCCAGGCCTGACGTTTTCGAGGCGGGGATGTATTCAGCCTGCGGTAGGCTGGAGGTCCCGATGCCTCCTGGTCCCTCTGGCCCGTGCTTGAGCTCTTCAGCAGCAGAAGTAAGGCTTTGATTTCGGTAGCTCTCTGGGCTCTGGTTCCCCCGGCAAGCAGAAGGCAGCAGCACCGGTATCCTCAGCACTCGTGTGGTCCACAGGTGGACAGCATCCTCTCAGACACTTTCATTAGCTCGACAGCTCATTACCCTCCGTGGGCAGATCCCAACATCTCTGCTTCTGCTGCTCTCCTTATGAGTTCACCCTCCTCTTCGCCACCACCTCCATCGCTTTCCAATGAGCAGACGGCCCTTTCCCAGCTTGGGCGGACACTTTTCCACTTGCAGTGGCATTAACTGCTCAGATGCCCTCCCGCAGGCGCTGCCTGAAGTCCCCTCCCTCCTCTCTGCAGGCAGAGGTCAAACCTGTGTCCTTGCTGCCAACTCAAAAGCAAATCGATCAACATCTAGGAGGCAATTGCAGTCCTTGGCGAGTCTCTGTGTGGGGGGCAATCACGTGGCAGCCCCAGCACCGACTCCCTGGTCTGGAATAACTCCCTGGTTATTCTTCACTCGGACTCTTAATTTTCAGAGCTGCACTGAGAGATGGGAAGACTCACGGCTTCTAATTAATTACTGAGTTCCCTGTAATTGATGCAATTTACTGCCAATGTGTCTTACTCCATGGTTTTATTGCACCGTGGAGAGAGTAATTCTGTAACACTATTTTCTTGAACACCCTGGTGAGTGGCCATAAGCCATGCCCTGAAACTCATCTCCAAACTCCAAATCCAGGGGGGAGATTGCACTGGGAGCAGAAGATGACTGTGGTCGTGTGCCCTGTGCCTATCATCAGAGATGTTCACGCAGGAGGTCCTGGGGGAACCAGACATGGCACCGGAGGAACACAGCGCGGTGGGAGGTGGCTGCCTCTGGACAGTGGGTCCTGGTCCTCTGGGTCTGGGTCTGGTGGACACAGATGTCCTAGCATGAGGACGAGCACAAGCTGACACATGCAGGACCCTACAGCTGGGCTTCGTGCGGCATTTCGCGTTACACAGACTGGGCATTTTTATTTCCAGTTCAGGTTCATCCTGTAATGGGACATATTTGTTTACATTGGTCTTCCCGAGGAGATTTGAGGAGCTTTGGGATGGGCAGATCAGGCAGTGGGATTTGTAGGGAGCTCTAATCCTCCCAGTAATCCCTGAACTTTTCGAATTAATTTATTTGGGGAAGCCAAATGGAGCCTCTCATTTGCTGCAACGGTACAAGAAGATTAGCAGGTTGTGTCTCCCGTTCTCAGTCCTGAGCTGGACGGACCTCCCTAACCCCCTAAAAGCCCATATTGGTGGGACCGTGCGTCTGTGTCTCTTCTCAGGTGCCACCTATCCTGCTCTGGTGTAACATCCCCTGGGCAGGGCCGTATCCTTCCACTTGAAGCCATGCTGATGTGCCTCGCTGGGGCTTAAGAGGGGATTTTACTGAGCCCTTCAAATTGTCTCACTCACTAATTAATGACTGGGTTTCAGTTTCAGAACATGCACTTAGATAAACTGCAAAAGCGCATTTCATTAATCTTAATTAATGATTTAAATACTCAGAAGCCTCTGCTAAGGCCCTGTGATTGATGGCAGCTGGCTGCCTGTATCACCGTGCTTTGGTCCCTTGGCATCCTTGACTGTACGGTGGGGATACGGGCGCTGACCCTCCTCGCTTTCCCTTTCCCTGCTGCCTTCAGATCCAGGCTGGTCACCTTTCTGGAAGGTTTTAGGTGCTCGATCAGAAAGTGAATGAGTGACAAATCATACCTTGTGTTAGACAGGACGTTCTTCCCTGAATTTAAACTCTATGTCTCTGTGTGTGCAGGCACAGCAGCAGCGCGTGCCAATAGCTAGGGCTGGTGGGAACAGGCTTTGCAGACCACTGAAGGGAAGAGCTGGGCAAACTGGGCAAGAAATTGCATTTCAGGCCCCTGCAAAACACCGTCCACACCCCTGCAGGGCTTGGACAGCCCACGGGGCACAAAGTGTGTTGCGTGCTGTGCTACTGAACGCGGCACCAAGAGCATTTCCCAGTGCTGAGATGCCCAGGAAAGACCTTCCATTAGATGCCCACAGGCAGCTGTGGAATTGCCCATGGAAACATGAATTAAGCGGGGGGGANTTGGAGGCTTCGATTGCCTTTGCTTCTGGCCGGCGGGACCCCGGCGGGTGCCTCGCAGGCACCATTAGCCAACCTGCTGCTTAGCGGATTTGCCGAGGAATATCCCAGCCAAGCTGCAGCATCGCCGTGCAGAGCCAGGCCTGACGTTTTCGAGGCGGGGATGTATTCAGCCTGCGGTAGGCTGGAGGTCCCGATGCCTCCTGGTCCCTCTGGCCCGTGCTTGAGCTCTTCAGCAGCAGAAGTAAGGCTTTGATTTCGGTAGCTCTCTGGGCTCTGGTTCCCCCGGCAAGCAGAAGGCAGCAGCACCGGTATCCTCAGCACTCGTGTGGTCCACAGGTGGACAGCATCCTCTCAGACACTTTCATTAGCTCGACAGCTCATTACCCTCCGTGGGCAGATCCCAACATCTCTGCTTCTGCTGCTCTCCTTATGAGTTCACCCTCCTCTTCGCCACCACCTCCATCGCTTTCCAATGAGCAGACGGCCCTTTCCCAGCTTGGGCGGACACTTTTCCACTTGCAGTGGCATTAACTGCTCAGATGCCCTCCCGCAGGCGCTGCCTGAAGTCCCCTCCCTCCTCTCTGCAGGCAGAGGTCAAACCTGTGTCCTTGCTGCCAACTCAAAAGCAAATCGATCAACATCTAGGAGGCAATTGCAGTCCTTGGCGAGTCTCTGTGTGGGGGGCAATCACGTGGCAGCCCCAGCACCGACTCCCTGGTCTGGAATAACTCCCTGGTTANGCAACGGTACAAGAAGATTAGCAGGTTGTGTCTCCCGTTCTCAGTCCTGAGCTGGACGGACCTCCCTAACCCCCTAAAAGCCCATATTGGTGGGACCGTGCGTCTGTGTCTCTTCTCAGGTGCCACCTATCCTGCTCTGGTGTAACATCCCCTGGGCAGGGCCGTATCCTTCCACTTGAAGCCATGCTGATGTGCCTCGCTGGGGCTTAAGAGGGGATTTTACTGAGCCCTTCAAATTGTCTCACTCACTAATTAATGACTGGGTTTCAGTTTCAGAACATGCACTTAGATAAACTGCAAAAGCGCATTTCATTAATCTTAATTAATGATTTAAATACTCAGAAGCCTCTGCTAAGGCCCTGTGATTGATGGCAGCTGGCTGCCTGTATCACCGTGCTTTGGTCCCTTGGCATCCTTGACTGTACGGTGGGGATACGGGCGCTGACCCTCCTCGCTTTCCCTTTCCCTGCTGCCTTCAGATCCAGGCTGGTCACCTTCCTGGAAGGTTTTAGGTGCTCGATCAGAAAGTGAATGAGTGACAAATCATACCTTGTGCTAGACAGGACGTTCTTCCCTGAATTTAAACTCTATGTCTCTGTGTGTGCAGGCACAGCAGCAGCGCGTGCCAATAGCTAGGGCTGGTGGGAACAGGCTTTGCAGACCACTGAAGGGAAGAGCTGGGCAAACTGGGCAAGAAATTGCATTTCAGGCCCCTGCAAAACACCATCCACACCCCTGCAGGGCTTGGACAGCCCACACGGCACAAAGCGTGTTGCGTGCTGTGCTACTGAACGCGGCACCAAGAGCATTTCCCAGTGCTGAGATGCCCAGGAAAGACCTTCCATTAGATGCCCACAGGCAGCTGTGGAATTGCCCATGGAAACATGAATTAAGCGGGGGGGAAGGACCCTCCTGCACTGCCAAAAATCTGCTGCTGAGCCTGAACTTGGAGACGGCACCTGCCTGTACCCTGGACCTGCAGCCTGCCTGCACTCTGCCTGCTGGAGGGGCTCTGCCCGAGGTGGTCCTTCCACACTCCTGGATCCTGGAGGGGTTAAGATGGGTAGAGGTATCTATCACACTTAAACATGAGAGTATGTGATAAAAGCACATCTGCGCACACACAAAGGAGCACAAAGAGTCAATGGCGGGAGAGGGAGCTCAAACAATACCCTGGGGCTGCCCCCAGACTGATCACAGGAGAGCCATCAGCCCATCCACCGGCAAGCTCCACAAGCCCGGCGGAGCACAGGGACACAGCGCCAGGTGGGAACCCAGATTACAGACTCCGGAGGAACAACCACCTTGTCCAGGGCCTCTTCAGAGTCATCAGCCCCAGCGTCGAGGTGTGAAACCCATCACCATCAGTCACTGGGGAGCAGCTCCCCAGGTCACCTTTTGGACCAAGGGGGTTGCTGGCTACAGGTGTGATCCCTGCTCATGGGATGCAGGGGAAGAGCTTTTTTGGATTTATTATGGGCAAACTGGGTGTCTGAGCCCAGCTGCTGGAGACATCCACATTGCACATATGTGTGTGAGTATATATATATGGAGAATATATATTTATATATTCTCACTAGTGGACGTCCATCCTGGTCAGCCAGTGAGGGGAGCAGGATGAGGCCATCGGTGCTGTCAGTGTTCGTGTGGGTGCTATGAGCGTCTGTCTGTGACCTGGGTGCCGTCCAGGTATATAGGTATACAGGTATATATGAAGTACGTGTGCTTTGCAAATGTGTGCCTGCTGGGAACACACATCTTCAGCCTCACTACTGGGTGGACCTGGGGACAGGGACCTGCAGCAGCCTTCACCTTTCTCAGCTTTTGGATCCAGCATAATATGTTTCCAACTAAGAATAAATACTGAAACCAACAATTTCACGATGAAGAGGTTGGGAATCAGCATAGGAACCACCTGCACTCGTGTCTGCTGTGTGCTGCATCTGCTGGATATACAGACAGGGAGGGAAAAATCCCCTTTCTGGAGAGAAGATGAAGAAACTCTGCCCATGATGTTGTTCTTCCAGGAGATGAGCATCCTCCTGCTCCTCTGGGATCTCGCTAGCTCAGTGCGTGACATGCAAAGCCTCTCTTCCAGCGTCCCAGTTACTTTGTGGTTTGGATCTGGAGGCGAGAGACTGTTGTCTGCAGCCCTGTGGTGATATCTGCTTGACTTTTCATTGAGACCGGGCTCCTCAACAGCAAAATCGTTGTTCCCTCTCTGGCCATGCCCTTCTCTCAGAGGAGAATCAGGGAGGGATATTCCCTTTCTTTCAGGTCCTCTGATAAAGATGTATTTTTTAAAGCCCCGTTTCCTTGAGTCATGAGATTAAGCGTAAAACTCAGTTTCCACCTGACAGGTACATTTTTGCCCATCTGGTGAAGGAAGAGCCCCAAAACATTATCAAAAGGCTGTTGTCAGTCTAGGCATCAAAAGCTGAGGATGAGAATCCAAAATCAATAATGGTTTTTACGCCAGGCCTGATTTGGAGGTCTGGAATAGGTTTGGGTTTGTCACCCCCAGGGTGACACTGAGGAGCATTTCTAAATTCCTGGGAGACGTAGGGACATAGACTATGGTTGTCACTTGGGGTGGCAGCATTTCCCCTGTGCTTCTGAGGTCCAGACGTGTGCTGAGCGGCAGCGATGACCTTCTGTATGCCCTGCGTGCCTGATGGGGAGCCTTCCCTTGGGCTACACCTCGGGTCTCGGAGCTGCCGAGCTGACAGCCTGGCCCTTGGGCTGCGCTGCATCTCCTCACCCTTTATTAAATATCACACTTTGGATGCTGCTTAATTTCTAATCAAACCTGTTTGCCAGTGGTCGTCCCCAAGCCCCCAGGGCTGTACTGCTGAGGGCTCCTGGCATCTCCGAGGCAGCATTTCTCCTGTGCCTTTCTGCCTCAGCAGTGCTCTCAGCAGAGCCCGTCCTTGCTGGTCCAACCCTACAGGGTCTTTGGAGGGGAGGAACAGATGGGAACCACCAGCAAGGACACCCACCCCAAGGGAAAGCTGGCAGGACTGCAAGCGGGAGGGAAGCACTCCGGGGCACCCATCTTAACCAGACATCTCCCTCTCCACGAGTGCTAGTGATAAATTTACACCAGTGCATTTCACCATCCCCTCTGATGGCTCAGCCCTGCTCTCTGGACAAACCCAGAGCCCTGCAGGGAGACCGTGCTCTGCAACTGGTCCTAAATGGTCCTTCATGGGATGACCCCTGTGAGAGCAAACTCTCATCCCGTGTCCTAAAACCAGACTCTGGAAGGAGGAGCTGTTGCTGTCTGATTGTGCTTAGGGGGTGTTATTTGGATCAGATGGAGGACAGATAAATAATCTGCATGCAAAGTGCTTTCCTCATGCACAGCTGGCTCACATGACAGCTACAGGAATCAGGGAGCCGGGGAAGGTTTATTATACCTGGGATTATAGAAGCGTCTGACAACTGCTTACTGTAAGCCGGCCAGAAGTAAAGGATGCTCTGCATTTTGATGAGACCCCTGCGTGAATGAGCAGCAGCGGCAGCTGGGACTTGCTTTCCCTACGGACCCCAAGACTTGACAGCATCAATGGGCCAGGGAAGAGCGCGGGAGGTCGCTGGAGGATGGGGACGGTGCCTGCACACACCTCCCAGCCTGGATGGGCTGTGTCGGGGATGCTGTTTGGAGACATGGTTGACACGGTTGCGTCCCCTGTCTGCGGCTGGTGCGTGAACGCAGAGGCACCTGGCTGCAGCCCCTTTTCTGGCTCTCCCAAAGCTTCTCAGCGAGCTGCTGCCCGCACTCCTCCCTGCCTCCTTTCTCTGTGCGGTAACCCTCCTGCGACAGATGCAGATGCATCCTCTGCGATGACAACAGACGGGGAGGAGAGCCAGCTCCAGCTGGGTGGAGTAGCTGGAAATAGCCTTTTGTGAACCATTTTTAGCAGTTCATTTGGAGTTGTGTTTTGCCAGCAAAACTTCCGCACGCTGTTTATCTCTCTTAGCGGAAGGCTGTTATTACTGCAAAATGAAGCAGCATGTATGCAGTTCCTCGGCAGCACGGAGCCGGTCATGCAGCAGGAGGGATGCAGGCAAGCACAGGGAGCGGCCTCAAAGTGCCATTATTAATTCACGCTCACATTCATTGTAATAACACCTTGAATCGTGGCAAATTCAGCTGGTGTTATCCACTTGGTGCAAGCAAGAGGTTTTCCAGGGGAAGAGGCTTGTGCAAAGGAGCACACTGGCTTTGCAAGTGCAGCTCCAGGCTTGCTCAGCAAAGCAAGAGTGGAGTAGTACTGGTTTGACTGGGCCCCTGGCAGTGATGGTGACTTTGTTTGTCTATCAGCAGCCTTGACACCCCACTGAAAGCTTCCAGTTAGTGGGCACAGAGGTGGAGTCATTGCGATCCTGTAGACAGGGATGGCCGGTGGACATGGATCTTCACTGAACATCTCAGATCATCTCTTCCAGCCGTTCAGCCTCCCCCAGTTCAGGGATTGCACCAGAGGCAAAGTCTTCTTTTTGGCAAGGAAAGCGTTATTTAACACACCGGTGCACTTTGCCCCTGCGGAGCTGCGTGGAGATTCGCACTCCCTAGGCAGGGCAATCCCTGCCTGGGATGGGTCCTGGTCCTGTGCCGACCCCAAACCCTTTATGCCTTGACCAAGGGATTAAAAGACACTGGCAATTTGAAAAGCAGGGGAAGCGGGAAAGCAGTGTTGTTTTTCCAGCTTTTAATAGACTTTTAAGCTTAACTCCCTACTCTGGCTCTGGCGGGAGGACTGGTCCTGACAGCCAGGAGAATAAGCACGGATTGCAGTGGGAAGAGCTGCCTGCAACGCACGTGCATTGCCTGTTCGCACACACAGGGCGCAGCAGGCTCTGTCACGCACGGCACGCGTGCAGGGTGCGTGCAGGCACAGGCAAACACGGAATCAAACACACCACCCCCACGCGTGAACAGTTGGCCCAGCCTTTGAACGCGAGTGCTGTCACCCACGGGTGCATGGGGCTCGTGCACCCGTGGCGTAGGGCGCAGCAAGGAGGGTCGCACACGTGTGCACGTGTGTGGGCACGCGTGTGATGGAAACACGAAGCGTGGCAGGAGCTGCGGCACGCAGACACACATGCACAAACGTGCTGGATAAATACAGGTACAGCACGGACAGGCACACACTCCCGTGCATGCGGCCACCGCACACTTTTCTCTGGATCTGTCTTCACTGAGGCTTATAATTCAAAATAGAGTTGTTTTTTTTTTTTAGAAGTGTTACACCAGGGGAAAATGCGCCCGTGACAGTGTGTTTGGCACAGGTTATTTCTGCAGCCGACCCGCAGCTCGTCTTCCTGCCTGATTTCTGGCTGCTCTGCCAACAGCACAGGCTGAGGAGAGCAAGTCTTGACGGCTGCTGACAAGTCTTGGAGAGAAAATTTAATGGCAGTCCCGGGAGCCAGGCTTCCTGGTGCTGAGAGCGTTCCTTGCCTGCTGCTGCGGCTGGATCATGGCTAGTGGCAGCAGGGTGTTCATGCCCACCCTCTCCAGGCCAGCCGTGGAGGAGGACATCTCCCCTGCTCGCTCCGCACTGGAGTATCACCCCAACAGCACCGGGGATGACCTGACCTGGTCTCCCGTTGCCAGCAGCCACACCAGCATTGCACATGGAGAAGCTTCTGGTGGGAGATTTTCCAAGCTGGTGGTGCCCAACAGGACCGGGATTGGCGATCTGGCCGGAGCTGTCACAAGGGAGGACGCCCCAGCCAGAAGAGGGATGCAGCTTAGGAAGAGGGGAGGAGAAGAAGGAGGGGGTGGGAAGCATCCTGCAGTCCCTGAGGGGTTAAACCTGCAGCCCCAAGGACACAGCAGGTTGAGAACCCCAACATTAGGGGGGTTTCAAAGGCAGAGGGGGGGGAGCTGGACAGAGAGTCCCCCAGAAGGGCTCAGACACAAGGCTGCAGCAGAGCCGGGTGCAGGAAGATGCTCCAGATCCAGCACAGCCAGGCGGGGATGGTAAATCCTTCTGAAAGCACTGGCTGATCAGAATATTTGCATTGTTTTTCTGGCCTTTTCTGATGTACTAATGAAGTGCTTTGAGGCATAGCAGGAGCGAATGCGCTTCCTCAGCACGGCTACTCTGGGCAATGTCTTAAAGGAAGGCTGCTCTGCGTGCTTAGTTATTAAGATACATTATTTACAGGGAGAGAGAGAGAAATCAAGACGTGCCATCAGTAATGATGGTGTAATACTGCATCCTGGCTAAGGTGGGCTCATTTCAGAAACATGCATTTTAACAAGGCCAGAGGCAAGGTCACACATCAAAGGCTGAGGAGGGTAGGTCACACGTATCAGATGGGGGCTGCATCCTGCAAAGCAATGCTCTTGAAAGAGAATTACAGGTTACAGCAGGCAAAGGCGTTGTTAGCTGTGGCTAACGGGAGAAATGCAGTGCTTGTGTGAGCGAGGGGTGCCGTGGAAGGAGGTGACATCCCTGTCCACGTGTCCAAGCCCTTGCAAAGATGTGATGTGGCCACTGGCTTTCACAACGTCAAGGAGAGGACGTTTATGGTGTGGGAGAGCAAAGGGGTGCCTGTGTCTGGGTGCTGTATGCAGATGTGCTGGTGAAGGTCAGGCACGACGCATTTTGTCAAGGGAAGGCAAAGACAAACCCTCCAGACCTGGGCAGATGCCTTGCATCGCCTGAAGTGTCACTTAGACACCAGGTCCACAGAGGTGTGACCTGAGAGCCACTGCCCCAGCGCAGTCCCATCATCACCGTCACTTCGTCCCGTAGCACAACCAGAGCATTTCTGTGGGAGGCAAAGCAGATGCTCGTTGATCAAAGTTGTAGCAGGAGGTGGTCAGGAAGAGGCATGAGGACCAGGAACTCAAATGTGCCCAGGGGAAGAAAACATGCAATGCAAATATGGATATACCTGTCTTTAGATACATCTGCTCATACAACCCACCGTGCGCTAGTCACCCGCTGCCACAGGTGGACGTGCTCTCCTTCTCCTGATCCCACCACTCCTGCTCCACGCGCTGCCTCCATCATGGCTCAGCCTCCTGCTCCAGGTCAAAGCGGAGGCCGGAGAGGCAGGAGCAGGAGCAGGGAGTGAGGGCAGGGGACAGCATCACTTGATCCCCAGGGCAGGGATGCAGGGCATGCAGGGAAGTTCCTTCCTAATCCTTTATCTTCCCTGTGGACGTGGAGGCCATGTGCTGTGCGGGGTGGAAGGGAAACCATCTATGGGGCCATTTGAGCATGGAGCCAGTATTGAGCATCAGGATGGCCACCTCAAGAGGGATGTGGGTGATGCTGATCAGTGACCGTGAAGCTCTGGCTTGGCTTGAGCGTTGGCTTGAGGCACCTGGAGCTGCAAGTACCTGTTTGTATAGAGATGCTTCGTTGTGGTGGAGTCTTTCGTCTGACACCAAGGAGGTTCTGCATCCCTTCCTTCATGCAGCATCCACGTGTAGGTCACTCCTTTCTCAGACCTCAGTTTCTCGCTGCACGAACTCTGCCGATGTCCAGGTCTTGCTGTACGGCAAGGTGGCAGAGCTCTGCTGCTGCACAAGTGCTGGCTTTCATGGCGAGCTAATTCCAGAGTCACTAATTTAATGATGATTAATGACAGGTACACCATCCTTTCCTTCCTCCTTTCATCGATTGGGAAAAAAAACCCGGAGCAGAGCCGGAGATTAATTAATTCTCTCAAGTGGAGGGGAAAGTAATCAGACTGAAATCAGATTGAATTTAGGACTCGTGAGCGAGCAGGAGGATGTTCTGAGTGACATGTAAATGAGAGATGCCCCAGCCCGTGTCGGGTCGGGAGGGACACAGCTGCTGAGCAGATTCCCCAGGAAGGGCTGGCAAAAGTGTTTGCAAAGGTAGCAGGCAGGGCTGCAAGGGACATGGCATCCAGGCTGGACCTGCCTGCCTGGGGCAACCAGCCAGGCCCCCGCACCGGGCTGGAGTGGGCATCGTAGAATCAGAGAATCAGAGAATCATTTAGTTGGAAAAGACCTTTGAGATCATCAAGTCCAAACCGTCAACGTAGCACCGCCTGATGCACCACTAAACCCTGTCGGTAATTTGGTGTAAAGCCTGGCATGAGCTTAACCAGGGTGCTCAGGGCTTGCCTTCTGCCCTGCCTCCACCTCGACTCCACAGTTGTGTTTCTCTTTGCTGCATTGCAGCGTCACCAGAACTGGTTAAGAGCTGCCACAGAAAGTTGCATTCTGCAAATCTCTCTGACTGTAGGTTGCTTTCTTTGTGTTTTTCATGTTTACTTCACCTGGGAATCCCAGTGTAGGGTTAATATGGCTGTGGGAGTTAATCTGCCAAGTATCTAACTGCATTAAAACCGCATCTCCTCCAAGAACATCTATTTCACCTTGAGAAAATATCTCCTCCCCTCTTTTCTTGCGAATCAGTTCACTAGCAGGGCAGAATTAAGTCTTACAGCTTGCTGAGGCTCGGGGCTTCAGCAATCTCCCAAGTATTTAAGCATGACTAATTGGCTTGTGCCTACCATACCAGGGATTTAAAACCTGTATCCTATTCAAGTACTGGTCAGACCCACAACTGATTAATTTCTAATAGCATGCACACTCAGCCACCAGCAAGGGAGATATTCCAGAGCGCCTTTCCCTTCGCAGTCCGGTGCGTGTCACCTCATATTAAGAATGGGACCGTGAATCCTAAACCTGTGACCTCAGCGAAGCAGTCAGTGATACCGTGTCAAAATCTTTTGACACGATGCCTCAAAATAGAATCTTAAGAACTGAACTGTCTTAAATAAATGCAAATAAACGGTCATTTTTTCATCACGAAGAGAGGTTACCGACTGGGTCCATTTGGGGATGTGAGCAATCAACATGTTCATAAAGGACCAGAGAAAGTTTTCTGATGACACAGAAATCTCCAGTTTGGTCAAGGCTGTGTGGGGCGGGTCAGGTCAGCCTGAGCCAGCGATGTGATGAAGGCTGCCTTCAGTGATGAAGGCTGTCCTCAGATGGGCTGCATTAGAAAAAACACACCCAGCACGTCAAGGAAAGTCGTCATTCCCTCTACTCAGCACTCAGGGAGCCACGACGGAGCCCTGTGCCCAGTTTTGGCCACCCTACTGCATGAGAAATGCCAAGTCCAGTGGAGGCCACCAAGGTGGTCAGAAGCCGGAGCACAGGACATACAAAAAGAGACCGAAGGAACTACATCTGTTCAGCCTAAAGAAGGGAGAGATAGGTGAGGTCTAACTGCATCTTTCACTGCCTTAAGTGGAGGTTTTAAAGGAGGCAGAGCCAGAGGTGTAGAGTGAAAGAGCAGGAGGACACAAGGACAACATCCAGCTCAATGGGACATAATCAAAAACTTCTTCCCTTTGCGAGTGGTGCAGCCCCAGGACGGGTGCTCAGGGAGCTTGTGGGATCTCTGTCCTTGGAGGTTTTCAAACTGGTTTCAGCTGGACAAGACCCTCAGCAATATGATTTGACTTTGACGCTATCTGTCTGGGAGGCAATAAGATCAACTGTACAGCCCCAATGATTCTTGGAGTTACCTCTTAGTGGGATGTAGGTGAGGTCTTATGGACAACTCCAGCTCTGTGGGGGAGCACAAAAGCAAACACAGTCTTGGGAACTGTTGGAAAGAGAGGCAAGAGCAAACCAGCCACCTATTTACTGCTCCTGCACGATCAGCAGAGACTTGTTTACACGGTGGCTGCCTTAAATACCCTGGAGACACAGGTGTGGGAGATCACTGGGTATCTGTAGCGAGACCTTGAGGGCAGGACAGGGAGGGGACAGCAGGCAGGTGGGAGCAATTTCACCAGCCAGAAGACAGGCATGAAGATGAGGAGAGAGGCACAGTGTTTTGTAGGTTGGTACGGCTGAAAACAGGTCCAAGCCAGACCCCTTATGTCACATCATTTGGCCTATCACCCTCAGAGAATTATGCAATATTTAAGAAATCATTTTCTCCCGTGTTTTGTGGGAAGAGCAGAGAGAGCTCAGCCTCTGACTCAGATGCTGCTTCCAGTCCCCAGAGAGCTGGGCTTGGGCCAGGACGTGCAGAGGAGGCAGCAGAGGGGAGGGTGGGGTGAAGGTGGAGAGCAGGAAGGCAGGACCATCCCTGGTCCTTGCCTGACATCCAAGCCTCCTGCCAAGGTCAGCAGAGCCGTGATGCCGAGGAGCAGAAGTACCAGCCCTCCTGGCTGCCTCCTGCAGCTCTGCCCTGATCAGAGGTAAGGCGTATCTTGGCAAGGCTAGTGGGGGGGATGTGTCCCTGAGGCTGTTTGAAACCCACCTCCAAGAGCTAGTCTAAACCCAGCCGTGGCCTGAGAAGCTCTGTGAATTGGCCAGTTCCTCCCCAACTAGCCTGCGTGGCTTCCTCTGGCCACAGCATCCGTGCCGGCACCGGGGGCAGGCAGGGCTGCCTTCCCCCAAGGCTCAGGACAGGAATAGCAGCGAGTTGTCCCCAGCACCATCAGAGCAGCTCCTGCCTGCGAGAGCTGCCAGCCTGGTGGGGTGCTGGCAGGGCTGAGCACCAGCTTCCAGGATCCCATCGGGCAGCCCAGATGCTCTCCTCCGAGGGCTCGGTTCCCCGGGGTTTGGCACAGGAGCCTTGGCCCTGCGCAGAAGGAGGATGAGTTTATCATTTATTATTGATTGTCAAGAGCAGGGAGTGCCCTGCACGGCACAGAGGATGCAGGGAGGCACACTGTCTCTCCCTGTGCTCCTGCAGCAGTGCTGCTTTGTGATAAAAGTTTAATAAATTGAAAGGCACAGTTTCCATTCCATTGGTAATTAACTTCTGCTGCTGTGTCCCCTCTTAATTGTCTCTATTACTCCAGATAAAACTGAGATCAATAGCAACCAAAGTCTGGAGGCAGGGAAAGTCACAATTAATTAATTATCTCTCTCTTGCGTGCATCCTCCATCTGCTGATAATCAAAGAAGATTGGCTAGTCCTCACACAGGTCCTGAGCCCTCCGTGGCTGCTGGCCTCCCGTGGGCTGAGCAATGTGTCTCGGAGTGGAGGAGGCAAAGGGACAGCCCTCACTGCACCACTGCATCCCTCCCGGGCACTTTGCCTCTCCACCATGATCCAGGCTGGGTTCCACAATGGACCACTTCTCCCACGGTGGTGGTTGCGTGTCCATCCCTCAGGTGCTGCACTTTGTGCTGGAACACAAGCACTAGGAAACACCCGGAAGGCAACAGTGCTGACACATCTTCTGTCAAGGCCCATCGCTGCCTCTAGGCTGTGACTGCGAACAAGGCTGAGAAGGGGAGACAGAGCCAGAAAGTCTCTCTGCACGTAGCTTCTGAGAGCCTCCATCGGTCTTTAGCATGCTTCATGACACACGGACTAAAACCACCTGGCTGCCAGTCCCTGGAGTGAGCTGATCTCTGGATCCTCTTTAGTCTGGAGTATTTCTCCCCCTCCTCTTAATCCTGCTGCATGCAGAGGTGCTTCTCCTGGATGCAGACAGCCCCACGCCACTCGTGTCTCTCCCAGCCAAGGCTGTGTCCACTCAGAAATGCCCTGCTATGAGCAAGGCCAGCAGCAAGTCAGATCTACAACATGCACAGCGCTGACCCGGTGGCCAGACTTCTCCTGTGTCCCATCTCTGTGGAAGCTCTCGCAGAAGGCAGCCTTGGAGACAGCCTGTCATTGAGAGCAGACGCTTGGTAAGGATTTGTATTAATTTATACCAGTTTTCAGGGAAAATTATACCTTCCCCATAAAGAGGTGAACTCTTATGGAAGAGCCAAGCCATGGCACGATCCCCTGGCCAGTCACAAACAGACGGTGGGTCTTCATGACTGTCCCCAGACCCCAGGTGATGGGTCTTGCTACCCCACTGAGATGCACTCCTTGAAGGCTGGAGTATTTCTTCCCCTCGTGCGCTAGCAAATGCTGTCACGTTTGCAGACATCCAAGCGAAACTGAGCATCTTTCTCCATGCTTTGAATTGCCTGTGGTTCAGGACGTACAGGCAAGCTCAGTGGGAGGGGTGATGCATGGTTCCTCACCCCAATATCCCATCTGTATTCTCCTTGCAGAACTACTCTCTGCAGTTCTGATATCATTTGCTACGATGTGGGTGCTGCTAAATTGAGAATTTAAAAAGAAATGCTCAAGTATGCTGTGCTGAATTTCAACACGTCCCTCCCCTTCCACCGTGTGCCAAGGACCTGCCCCAGCCCCCTCTCAGGACTTCCCCATCAGTGCCCTTTGCAGGATGTGGCTGGCACGAAGCTGCTTTAGATCAGCTCCCCAGTGCCCTAATGGGACCCTTCCCAGCACAGCAGCTCCGTGTGGGCACCATGCCCACGGTGAGCAGAAAGGTTTAGGAGTTCCCTGGCTTCCAGCAGTCTCCATGGGCACAGTCTGTGGTCTCATCCTGTGCTTGGTGCAGATCCTTTTAGACAAAGTGAGTCTTTGGGACACCCTAACCACATCTCTTTCCCTTGGTGAGGCATCCCCAGCACTATCAAGGTGATCCTTTCTAGTCTTGTGTGCTTATTTTGGTGTCTAATGAAGCCGTGGGATGCAGATAGGAGTTGGCTGGAGTTTCAGCGTGCCCAGCAAATTCCTGCACTTTCCAAGGTTCTTCTATGGCAACTTTCCTCTTCTTTAGGCCTTAAACACCTTCAACATTTTGGACTGCAGAAACGATCCCTAAGGACACTGGCTGCAGCATCACCCTACACCATCTCTGGCTGCGATTTGTTCCATCTTGTTGTCCACCTATTCATCCCCGATTGCTTCGTCCAGGTCCCCTGAAGTCATCCTTTGCCCTCAGAGGTTCCTACATCAAAAACTACCCTGTCAGAAGAAAACAATATACCTGGACCAGGGATCAAGGAGAGACCGGACCGACTGACTCAAACCCAGCTCCCCACATCACAGTAATCATGAATGTTGGCTCCAGAAGCACATTCCCTGCACATTCCCAAGACTTGTAAAATATTAAGGCAAAGACAGGATGTTTTTGCAATGCTAGACAGGTATCAAGGAAGAGAACTGACAGCAGGCAATCTCTCTGGAGAAAACTCCAGCTAATCCTAGGAGAAAGTGGACAAAACCTATAGTACAGAGGGAAAATAACCAGCGTCTCTGGCTGGGGGGGCTTCCCTTCTGACCTCGGTTATGGTGACAGATGTGTCAGGCTTGGCTGGTCTTATCCTGTACATTATTCCAGCTGTTTCAGTGCTCCTGCAGGGAAGAGAACCAAGAAACTGAGTTATGGCGGGGGGGAATTAAGAAGAAAAATGGTTTCTGGCCCTGCAGGTGGTCAGCAGGACCTGACAAAGAGATGCCCGCAGGCGGTGATGGACCATCCTTTTTAGCCTCTCTGGGGGTGCTGTTATTCTGGCTGCATGAGTACTCGTGATGCAGACCTGCATTTCCAACAGCGGGCTCGCTCCTGCCTTGACTCTTTGCTACGGTATTAATCCCCAGCCTCTTTGTCCCCTTCTCCCTGCTTGGGAAACCATTCCCCTTTATGTGTTTATACATCTCTTAATTTTCCGTGTCAACGTGGTCACAGGCAGTTTATGCAGATTTTATGTGCTAACAGAATTGTCACTGAAATCGGATAATCCCTTTCCATATTTAAAAGATCGTGATCTCCTTTCTCGACCCTGGTTGCGTCAGGCCAAGGTCTCTGTGCTCCTCCACTCCCCAAATCCTTCCAGCACTGCTGGCAACTGCCGTAGCTGTAGATAATAATGTAAGTAAGATCTTAACACTGCCTTGTACGTCCCTGTCTCTGCTGCAAATGCTCTGTCTGGTGCATTGTGCGCCCGCATTAGCCACAGACTATTGGGAATCAAATTAGATTAGAGGAAAAAAGAGATATCAACTACCCTTGATCTCTGAGGTTTGAGACCAATTGTTTGTGACTAAGATCTTCACTAAGCCTGATTTGAGAGGCACATATAATTTGCCTGGAGTGAAACAAATTAATGGAAAAGCCTCTCAAATGAGGTAAATCCATTTTGGGGTCTTGGTCACGCTTGTTAGTCCGTAACTGCCTCTGCTATCTTCCGATATGATAAACCATACTTTTAGGGCAGTACTAGACTACTTTGCAAAAACCTAAAAATGTAAGCAGCATTAAAAAATTTGTAAAACTTCTGCATTGCCATCAGCTGTATATTAAGCTGGAGAAATGCTCTTTTAAACACTGTGCAACAGCATTGCTTGGTTTTAAAAGGCTGCTACGGTTAAACTGCAAAGTGAACCAGTTTCTTAGAAAACAAAAGAAAGTAGTGTCCAAATGCAGAAAACAGAAATGTGCCCAGACCCTGGCAAATGAAGTGCCAAATCACACAAATTAAATACTTTTAAATAGCAGCTTTCTAGCAGCCTAGAAGCTAAGAATGCAAATTTTCCCACACTTTAGGAGGCCAGATCGTCAGGAGGGGGTCATCTCTCACAGGTGACAATGTGTTGAAGGAGGACAGGAGGAACACATAGCTCCACAGAAAAATGAAATTAAACCTTCGCAGTGGCATTGTGCACATCTACGATCAAGGAGGCTCCCACACCTCAAGGGCTTCTTCCAGGGGATAGACCTGAGAAATTGTCCCCAAGAGAGGTGTCAGAGGAGGAGTTAGAGCAAAGTGAGTGCCTGAAGAGTCGCAAACGGCCAGGACTATATGGGACTCAGACAAGGCTTTGAGAAGAATCAGATCAGTTACAAACTCCAATGTGTGACCTCAAATCGGTGTGGAAGGCGGCAGATGTGACTCCAATCCATACAAAAATCTCTGTGGCCATCTGGACAGCATATGGCCAGTGGGTCCGAATGCTACACCAAGCAATTGGGGCAAACCACAGTGAGGAACAAACTTAATAGACACCTGGATAAACATAATTTATTAAGAAAGTGTCCTGAGACTTTCTATAGCGGGGAGTCGGGTCTCTCAGACCTTGGAGAGATCTTTGAAGAGGTCAAAAAGGACATGGAGAAGGATGATATGGTCAACATCATGTACTTGGATCTCAAAAGGCTGTGCCTAAGGTCCCAAGAGCAAAGGCTCTTCTAGATGCTAAGTTGCCATGGTTTAGTCCTGTGGGCTGATAACCTGCTTAAAGGAGAGAAAACAAAAGCTAGGAATAGATGTCTGGTTTTCATGGTGGAAGAGCTCATCATCAGAGGCCCAGGGATTTAGACAGAGTCCGAGGCTTGTTAGCATGTTTGTAACACCCAGAAGAGATGGTGAAAGCTGAGGCAGCAATGCAAATCTATTCAAAATGTTCAGATCTGAAAGTGAACATGAAAAACTGCAAAAAAAGTCAAAATGATGACTGGCTGGGAGATAAAATGGCACCCTGAGTCCATGCCAAAAGACACAAAATAGTTCAGATAGAAAAGAAACCCAAGCTGTACATGGTAATGGGCTCCAAATTAGCAACAACCACGCAGAAAGGAACTTGCAACCACAGGGAGCTCCCTGATAGTACCTTGAAACTATGCCCAGCAGCAAAGAGAAAGGCAAATTTATTAAGAAAAATATTGAGAACAACACAGAAACTTTGGTAGAGCTCCCATGAGTTGAACAGCACAGGCAGCTCTGGCCTTTGCACCCAAAAAATGACGTCTTAGAAGGAGAAACAAGGCCAAAGGAGAGAGGTGGGATGGTGGGAGAGAGAGAACAGCTGTACGAGGGGAGACTGAATGGTTTGGGGCTGTTCAGCCTGGGAAGATGAAAATGAGAGGGATGCGATGGAGATCTGTGCAGTCCTGCTGGGTGTGGGAAGGGCTGGGAGTTGGAAACGGGAAGGGATGTGTTTCTGGAGGGCAGCTCTGGCGAAGGTGGTGGCCTGGCTCTGGGTGTCCTTGTCCTGCTGGCACAGGACAACTCACAGGCTGGAAGTAGGTCCCTCCAGGACCTCCTTCAGCACGTGGATCCTGATTTCTCCTGGGGCCAGGGCCCATCCCACTGAGACGCAAGCCAGGAGGATGCAGCAGGAGAAGGCACGTCCTGTCACTGCTGTGCCCCCAGACCCTGGGCTGCTCAGGGCAAGGTGCAAGTGTGGCACAGGAGGTGCTCCCAAACTTGGGCAGCTCCAACGGTACAAACCTGCCCTCATCCTGCACCCACCTCTGGCTCTGCGCAGCCATGTGGGCAGCACCTCCAGCTAGGAAATAAAAATCAGCATTTAAGACACAGTTGCTAGCACTGTTTTCTTTCCTAATTTGAAAGCTCGTATCTTTTGTGCTCCTCATTTCCATCACTTCTGCCAGCTGTACCCCATCACCACCTGGTCCCCCCTCTCTCCTGAATACAACGCAGGTGATAGGGATGCTACTGTGGCTGGCTGCGCCCGTGACCCCTGGTTTGTGTCGTCCCACACCCCATCTCATCCCTGCTGACTTCGCCAGGTACTTCACCTTCTCCAAGGAAGACAGTGCAGAAATTCACTGTTGCAGCCATTTGCAAGCCTGCTATACCACAGCCCTGTCCTCCTTTTTGGTCCTCTAGCTCTTCTCTCCCTGCATTCGCACTAATCCCCTCCTGCCCGTCTGCTGCCAGACTCTGAATTCCTCCTTGTTCTGCTTCCTCTTCCCCTATGGACGCTCCCCTCCTTTTGTCTCACACCTGAATCACAAACCCCTAATTACTCCCACTGTGCTCCCTGCCTCTGATCTCTCTGTAAAACACCCTCCCCATGTCTTCTTCTCTTTCTTCCTAACACTTTCTCCTTCTCTTCTTATACCTTTCTTCCCCACTGCCCCTGACAAATATTCCCTTCAGACCCTGGAGGTTTTGAAGGCTTTGCTTGGCCTTGGGTCTCGATCCTCTCCAGCTCCTGGCTGGGCACGTCTCTTTGGGGCCATCCTCCCTCCCGGCTGCCCCGTCAGTGATGGGACTGGCGCTTGTTAAAGATGCAGAGTTACAGCCCTTGCAAGAAATACCAACAGGCCAAACGCGAGGCGGCTGATCTGCTGGCAAATGCACAGTGGATTTTGGAAACAAAAGCCTTTTGTTTTGTTTCGATGCCATAAATTGATTCCAGCCAGGGGCCTCCTGCACTGTTCTCTCTCCTTCACCACCCAGCCAGCATCTCCCACAGTGCTCGTGGCACTGGTGTGGGGAGTCCTGTAGAGTAACGCGGCCACTGACCTGCGTGGGGATGGCACAGCATCCCGTGAGGACCCTAGCCCATGGGGCTTAGTGCTAGCTTAAAACGAAGTGATCAATTTTCACAGCGGAAAACCCTCCACCTTTCATCTCATTTTGCAAAAAAAATGCTGAGAAAGCCACAAACTCCACGAGGAAAAGGGTTATCCTGACAGTCAGCCTTATTCACTCCCTTCCCAAGCAAAACCTTCCCAGGTTTCTGGCAGGGCAGAGCTGCATCTCCCTTGGCACAAACATTTCCAGCCCAGAAGATGCTGGGGACGTGTCTGTGGGAAGCGGGTGCCTGGTCCCACCGTGCCGTGGACATCGTGATGACATTTCCCCTCGGTGCTGGGCAAGGCTGCAGAACTGCAGCTGCACCCAGCCCAGCCCTCCTGTGTTGGCAGGGAAGACGAAACCTCCGCAGCAGAACCGGGGCTGTTTGTTCACAAATACCCTCACAGCCTCCTCTTTTGCAAAGGAGCTGAGCGGTGGGGTGGGGGTGGGAGTACTTGAAAAGTAAATGAACTTATGTTTTATGCTTTTTAAGATGTCTAACAGAGTACAAAAGTTCATCTTTAATAGGAGGGCAACACAGAGTGCTTAGAGCTGCGGTTTGACACAGATACAGAGCTCAAATGCCTTTGAAGTATCTTCTGATTCCTCATTCTGCCTGAAGTAACTTTAGATTTATGCAGCAGATGGGAAATAGTCCCTTGTTACGTGGCTCCCTACTCCAGCGCTGACTCCGAGATAAGGCAGCCTCATTGCATCTGCACGCCTTAGAAGAGCTCTTAGTGCTTTAGTCTTCAGGGGCCTGAGTCTGTAGTTTGCATATTTTTTTTCTGTTTTTCTCTAAAATTAGTCTTGATAAGTCCAACATGTTGTGAGCATCTTCAAAGGAGAACGAGGGGGAGAAAAGTTTGTCTGTGGAATAGAGGTGATTCATTTCAATTCGTTTGAAAACAGCTTTGTGTGTTTGGGGGAAGAGCTTACGGAGAAGTGACAGGGAATGGCCTCGCTGTGACCCCAGCCTCAAACACGTCGGCTTTGAAGAAGTAGCTAAAAAAGCTTTCCTGTGACTCTCGCAGCTGCAAACCACACCCTCAGGGGCACCGAGGTCCCTTGAGGGGCTGCGGGATGGGGGATGCTCCCGGAGGGGGCTGCAGAGAGAGGCCAGCGTGTGCCGCACGTGCTGGTGCTGGGGATGGCTGGGCAACCGGAGGAGATGATGCTTTCAGCTTCGATTAGCCACGAGCCTGGGAGCCGGCAGGCAGAGCCGCCCTGCCTGCGCGCAGGGGCTGATCGCGCGGTACTGTGCACTCAGCAGTGCCAAAATCCATCTTTCTCCTCTCCAAGAGCAGGTGGGGAGAGGCCGACATGCATCAACCTCGTGGGCTCGATTTCTCCACCTGGACCTGACACCAGCCTTTCCTTCAGGGGCTTCAACCCTCCCAGCCCCGCGTCTCTTCCTTGCAAGGTGAGACGAAGCCCCTCACTCCCCACTGCACATTGCACGTGCTTGTCTCACCTATTTGAACCCAGCTCCTACAATGTTTTCTTGAGCATTATTTCATCCTGCATGATCAGGACAAGGCTGACGAGTCCCAGGGGCTGGTCCATCCCCTGGCAACCGGTCACAGCAAAGCACAAGCCAGTCTGACTCAGGGTGCCCCCCCCGTAGGGTGCTCACTGCTCCCAGGAATGGTTTGGGCAACTCCTGTCCTTCCCCAGGGCATGGATCAGATTGTGGCTGACGGGTGCTGTATGGGGCAGAGCGATGCTGCCATGCCAGTCGTCACCAGGAAACCTTGTATATTATATCGCAAATTAACTGAAGTAATTGAGGTTGAGCAAACACAATTTATCCTAGCAGGACTCGCAGCTGTGACTGAATTGGCTTTGTTTTCAGCTTTGAAGTTTTCCCCACTGACCAGATGCTGCGAGTTTGTGTTGCTCACCCTCCTGCAGAAAGGCATTGTTTTACAGACAGCTTGGCGTTTCCCTTTCTTGCAGGTTTCCCTGGAATATGCCACGCTGGAGCATCGCTCTGCTCGGATCCTGCCCAACGACTTTTGAAGCCTTCTAGCCCCTCGCCCCTGCGGGCGCCCATCCAGGCACGTGAGTCCTGTTCCCTGAGATGGAGCTGCAGGAGCCGCTCAGCCTGGCCAGCTGAAGGTGCCTCGCAGCCTCCCGAGGTCCCGAGGCTCAGGTACGCTGCAGAAGGCAACTGGTGATGTTGGGAGGAGGCTGCCTGGCACTGCTCCTCTGGGGCATCCACTGGCTGACCCCTCTCCCGCAGAAACTCCGGTGTATGTAGCATGTCATCGTGCTCAGCCGCATGCTCTGGGCTGCAGGACGGTCACTTTGACTATTCATTGCTGCCTGTTCCTGCCAGACTGTTCCTGCCTTCTGCCTTTGAGCCTCACGCTGGAGAGCTGCTCAGACCAGGTACCCCACAGGCACCCCTGAAATTGCTTGTGTGAGTGAGGAGAGGATGGGGGGGGTGCTCACATAATTGAAACAATCCTTCTCTCAATCCATCTCCTGCCATGTTTATGCCTCACGCTTTGTCTCTGATGTTCAGAGCAAGCTGATAGCCACAGTATTAATAACTTGTTTGTGTAATAATTGCTGCTTAAGATAAATGATTCATAAAGTTCTACCATAGTCTTGGAAATGATGTAAACAGGGAAAGCAGCTGGAGGACAGCAGTGGGATACTAATGAGGGACCACCATGGGGAAGTAAACGAATGAAGACTGGGGAAGAGGGGGGTTAATCCAGCCCCTGAGGCTGGAGAGCATCCAACTTCCAGTGCTCACCTGCAGCTCAGGGACAGAGCCCGAGGTGCCCAGCCGAGCAGGGCATCTGAAATAAGAGCTCTGCAAGAGTCACTATAAACCACGAGGAGCAGGAAGGACACAAGTGCTAGAGCCAGAAGACAACGTGAGCAGCTCTGAGATCTCAGGAATAAGGAAGGAGACAGAGGGGACAGGGCTGGACAGCCAGCCCCAGGTAGCAGGAGGCTGCAACATCCAACATGGGGGATCACCGACCTCCCAGCTCAGCTGAGACCCTGAAGCAGGTACGGAGGTGGCCTGCTGTTGCTCGGGAGCACAGAGACCATATGCTCCAGCAGCTCTATATGGCTGTCACCAGCTTTATAGCTCCAGGTTTAACCCTCCGCATTGACAGAATACAACAGACCGGGGTGGAGATGCAAAAAGTACTAATAACCCTGGCTTGCAGGTGATAAAAAAATCTTTGGGAGTGGGAAATTGTTATTCCACATACCAGCATACGTACTCCTAGCACGTCTACTGACAGCATGAGCTGTGGTGGATGCTGGGTGAGAAGTGCTCTGCTCCAGCCGTGGTACCTGTCTGAGGATGGGTTGCAGGAACAGCCTTCTGGGGTTGTGTTCATTTGGCAGGAGGCAAGACCAGCATGGAGGTGGGCTTCTGACCTGCTGCTGCTTCACCACTCTCCTCGGAGCGCCCAGGGAGCCTGGGCACTCCCCGGGGGTCTCCAAGCACTTTTTTCTGAGCATCACTTGGACGAGACCAGCCTCCGGGCAGCACCTGAAGGCAGACACTGGAAAGAGCTTTGCAGGACATTGGCATGTGCTGAACATCCCCCATGGTCCCCATCAGCTCCGACACAGACAGCACCGCGGAGAGGCAAAGGGCATCGTCTGCGGGGGGGAAGAGCAAACCAAGATGTGGAAATATTCAGCCTCTCACTGAAATGAAAAGAGCTGAAGCTGGTCACCCTCTGTCTCCCATAAGAACGTTGGCAGAAATGCTTTCTTTTCTTTTACTTTCTACGCAATAACTTAACACGGGCTGAAGCAGCTAAGCACAGCCCTCTGCCACATCCATCGCCTAGCTGCGGGATGTTGGTGGAAAGGCAATGCAACGTTAGTGTCGCAGTGGCTTTTTAAGGCAAATTGCTGTTGAATAGCAGAAGTTCACCTGGGAAAAGCAGCTAAGAGGTGAGGCAGAAGGATGAAAATGTCAATGTGGGGGGGCACTGCCATTGTCTCTGACTCAGGTTGTGTGGGGTCCCTATGGAAGATCCCTGGAGGGTGTGAGTAGGGTGCTGTCCCCAAACACCACCAAAAAACCCCTTCAGTGCTCACCCCCCCTCCAGGCTAGCCCAGTGGCTGTATAACTGAGGGTGCAAATCAAACATACGTAGGAAGCAGACTGACTACAAATAGTAAGCTCCTTGGGACACCCAGATCAGTGACACAGGGTAGCAAACCTGTTCTTCTGCAGCAGAGGACCTTTCCCACCTTGTGCTTCGGACGTGGTGCTCCAAGAGCATGATTTTGGGTTGCATCCCAACAGGAGACCACATGCACATCCCTGCAGTACCATCCTCTGATTGCACTGCATCCAGGAAGCTTTCAGCCCCCAAAATCTCAGTGTTGTGGCCCTTTGCAGAGCAGCTGATATCACCTCCTTCCCAAAAAAAGAAGCCCTTGAAAGCAGCTGCAGAGAGACACTGACAGAGCAAGCAGTGAGGGTGAGACTGTGTGTTTAGCAGGGGGCAGTCCTGGGCTGCTGGAGCCTGGGTGGAGATGTGAGCAGGGGTGAGAAGCCAAGGCACCGCTTGATTGCAAAGAAGATCTTGCAAACTTGACCAAGGGCTGGTTTGAAGAAGGGGCAAGAACTGAAGTAACTTAAACCCTTTCAGACTGTTTCCTATTTTTAAGGGCTCATGCTGTTGGGCAAGCATGTGCATGCGAGCTCCAAGGCAGAGGAGAGGGGTGAAGCATGGGGCTGTGCTCCTGAACTGCACTGGGACCCAAGCTGGGAGAGGCTGAGGCAAAGGCTTTTGGTTTTGGGGTGCTCTGCCCCATGCCCAGCTGAACCTGCTGGCCTCCGAGAACACGACCACTTGCTGCAGGCTGCATCCCCCTGCCAACAGCAGCCCTCCATGCCACCAGATGTAGTATTAGGAGAGGACAAGAGGTGGCAGCAGCCCTCACCACTGCCAGCATCCCTATGGAAAGGCCAAGCAACGAGGTCTCAGAACCTTCCAGCCCGCTCCAGCCCAGGGTAAAGGTGGGAGCCTGCTGGAAGGGGACACGCTGCTGGGGGAAGCCTGATCCATGCAGGCACCGAGGCAGCTTCACGTCCCTTTGCCTAGTGCAGGGTCTCCTTTTGAAGGATGCTGAACTAGAGGAGCATCCATCACCCTAAGGCAGCTCTGGTTTGTAAGTCCAGGAGCTGGCTGAACCTCCAAGGATCTGGAAAGCCCAGACAGCCACCAGGATTTGGCCCAAGAAGACGGGACTAAGCATCATGCCTAGCGCTGGCTCTGCTGAACCCCGGGAGCCTTGGGACAAATGAAGAAAACGACAGACTAGAGGGAAATTAATAGAGCAGAAAATTTGAAATGATGTGGAAATAATTCCCCCAACTTAAGGAGAGCTCCTTGTGTGCTTAATTTCAGAACATGACTGTTTTTGTGTTGCTAAATTACAGTATCAGAGCGAGGGGCCCTGACTGGAGCTTATGGGACGTGGGGACATTTCCATGCACATGGCGAGCTCTCCCATCTGGAGCAGGATAAGGGTTGGGGTGACCTTAGTTTGCCGCAGGGTCAGGGGCATGGCATGGTGGTGGCTGTCTTGGAAAAGCCAGTGTGCTGCTTGTCGCCTTCCTGAAGATTTGTCCCTTTTCTCCCTAATTTGGACCTGCCTTAAGCAGCTGTGGGGGGAGGACAAGGGGATGGGGGGGTCTGTGAGGTGTCTCCTAGTCCCTCCCCCCCCACACACTGCCAAACTTTGCTCCCCCCCTCTTCACAGAGGTTTCTGTCCCCTCTGCTGTGCCAAGCGAAGGGAGCCGGGTGGGCTGGGAGGGATGGAGGGAGCAGCCGTGATGGGAAGGGAGGAAAGGGACGCTCCTGTTTCATGGAAAGCTCCTGAATCCGCCCGCTGTGAGGGGTCTGGCCCCAGCTGCGGGGATGCTGCCGATGCCCTGACCTGGCCCTCTGCCCTGACGTTTCCTTGGCTGGCATCTGGGACAGGCGAGGGCTGAGCTGGCCCTGCAAAGATGTCCCACGGCTTGCAGCCATCGAAATGCAAATGCCTGATCCTGTGTGGCTCAGCCAAAGAGGGATTGAGCACTGGAGACCCAACTCTGCCCCTGTGCCAGGACCTGTAGGGATGAAACTCTCTCCCCGGGCATGTTCCCCATCCAGGGAGCTGAGGCGTCTCTTGGGCAGAGGCCACAGAGAGCAGAGACTGCAACGACCCTGGGGAAAAACATGCATCCATGAAAATGGTGTCCCCTGCACCCCATCCCAGCCCGGGGATCCCCTGCCCATGGGCATGCTCTGCCAGGGAAGAGAGCGTAGGGAAGATGCTCTTTCAGATGCTGGAAATCTGTTGGGAACTCCCCAGGGAGCCCCGGTGAGAGAGAAATCAGCTTCTTTCCTGACAAAAGAAGTTTTCAAGGTGTCCTTTAGGCTTCACAGCGCATAGCGAGATTGATCTGCGCTCGGCCCCCCCCCCGAGAAAATCACCAGTCTGTATTTTCTCTTTCCTCACACATAAATGGGCAGGAGCTGCCCACAAGCCCCTGCCAGCAGAGCCGGGAGCAGCCAGACGGGAGGCAGGCAGGGCCAGCCCTGCACCGGGCATCAGAGCCGCGGCCAGCCCTGCCCCGAAGCCAGGGCTTGGTTTCCCCCTCTCTCTGCAGCAAACGCGGCTGGCTGCCGCCTCCTGACATGCCGGGTGTGAGGGGCATGGACAGGGAGAGACACAGTGCTGGGATGTGGGCAGAGGAGCAGGGGTGTCCCATCCGGAGACACAGCCCCAAACTACCCCAGGGAGAGCGCCAGGAAGAGGGAAAGCAGGTTTTTGCTGCTAAAGCACTGCAAACCTGTCCTGTGCATGCTCCAGGGCAGCCTCCACCGTGCATGCGTGACCACGCAGACCTGCATCCCTGATGGGACGCTCCCAGTTAGGAAACCAGGGTGGCAGCTCCTCTGCTCCATGGTGCTGGGCATCCAGGCAGCACATCGGCACAGAAAACTTTCACGTGTCACAGGGATGCTGCAAAAAGCCCTGACTCACATGAGCGACGCTGGAAGGACCAGCTGAAGTGGCCTCTGTCCTCTTTCTGCTGCGCTAGACCGCTCCTGGCGTCCTTGCTAATCAAGCTGAATGGAGGTTTCAGCCTTCCTGGAAAATTCCCAGGCTTCCCAAGGCTGCATCCACAGCCCAGTTCATCCCTGCCTGCCCTAGTTTCGTCCTGCTCTCTGCTGAGCACCGGCAGTGCCGTGTATTCCCCCAGCACAGGCAGCTCGACATAAGCCGAGGAAATTTCACTTTTGTTACAGCAGATGGAGTCCGAAGCTCGACATCCAGGAGAAGAGAAGCGTGCCCACCATCCTCTGCATCCACAGCCTGCACAGGGCTCGCCAGCCACCCCACCAGCCTCTGCCAGGGCACAGAGCATCTCTGGGCAGGGGACCATCCTTCTGCATCCTCCCAGGGTCAACATCTCTGCTCTGATAACCTCAACCATGGAAGCACCATCCTCAGGCACACATCAGCTATTTACCTTTTGGCACACAGATCTCAGCAGCATGGGATGGTGCTTCCCCTTTGGTTAGGACATTCCCAGGTCCAAAAAGCCTGGATTTGCCACCCGGACTGGACCGGACCCTCTGGGCCATCTCCTGTGCTTGGGTGGCCACAGCTGGCATTGTCTCAGTGGTGTGTCTGCTGTCCTTCCCTTCCAGCACTTGTAGCATCTAGTGATGGTCTGCTGGCAGACTCATTCACTCTGCCCCCAAGGGCCCCCGTCCCTCTTTCCTGCAGCTTTGAGCCCCAGATTAGGCTTCTTGGGGAGATCTGACCGAGAGTGCTGCATGGCCAACACAACGGCAGGTGAACTGCACCGCAGACAAACGTATAGAGGAAAAAATATATTGAACCCTCTGTGCACGTAAATGGCCCCAAACTGAAGTGCAAGAGCTGGAGAAATGGCCCAGGATTTAGGAACACCTGGGGGTGTTATCACCCACCCCATGGTAGACACAGGCTCTGGTCACCCCTCAGGCTGGGTACGGCAGAACGGGTGGGGGACCAGGAGGGGCTGCAGGGTAAGGAGACCTTCCAGGGCAGGACCACTGTAACCAGCGCAGGAAGGACCTGGATTTGTGCCACTAAGCTGGGAGTGCCAAGCACTGTCGGGTGGAGCAGGGAGGACACTGAGGCAGACCGTAAAGCCTGGCCACAAGAGACATGAACGATAAATTCAATTTGAAAAAAAAATCTATTAACCGTATGGGACTAGTGGGGTGGCTAATTGTTTGCTATGGCCTGGGATGGTCAGCTTGCCCTGCATCTCCCACCAGTGACTCCAGTCCAGTGGATGTTGCAGGGGAAAAGCCATCCCCATCCCCACCAAGGCTTCACCGGTGGCCTGGGGCAGTGAGGAGTGGAGGGGCAGAGGAAGGCAGAGCAAGGGGAGCAGAGGCAGGGTGATGAGCCTCCTCCGCCACCATTCCCCCGGGCTCTGACCAGCACAGACCACCAGCACCCAGTGGCTTTGGTATGATGGCTGGGACAAGGATGAGCCCGGGGAGCTGCAGGGAAGAAAAACCCCTGGCCGCTCGCTGTGTTGTGCCAGCAATAGCGTGTAAAGCGCTGTCTGTGCGAGAGGAATCGCGTGTCAAGTGCTCCCCGGGGCCGCGGGATCGCTGCTCACCGCCGCCTGCCTCCATCCCTGCCCTCCCCGCACCGGAGGCAAAGGCAGAGCGGTGGAAAGCATCTGGAAGCCGCATCCCGGCAGGCAGCCCACCCGCCGGGCAGGGAGACAGCAAAGGCTGCTGCAGGGGAAGGGCTGCATCCATCGGCACAGCCCAGCCTCTCCTGAACCAGTGATGTCCTCCCAAAACCGGCCTCCCCAGGACAAGGGGTGGGATTCGGGGGTAAGAACTGGGTCAGTCCTTCGGAGGCTGAAGGGCTGAAGTCGGTGCGTTTAGGCTGCTTTACAGCATCTCAGCTCTTGGCCTGTTGCTACTCCATTTATTTCAGCAGACTGGCTTATACCTGTCATGCGTTGGAGGTCGATCCTGCTCCATCACGTTGCCTCCCCTTGGAGCGTGGGCAGAAGAGCATGGAAAACCCTTGGCCCTTGGCAGTGCAGGGGAGGCACAGAGAGCTGCTGTATGTGATCCACCCGCATTAACGGTGCCACTACCATTTCTCAAACTGCACCCAAGAAGTCACACCACGTGTGGGCAGAGAGAAAAATTAGCTCTGGAGCTAATTGCACCATTTCCTGAATTGCACCCGCTGAAGGTCAATGAGTCTCTGGGTGGGAACAGAGCTGGCGGTGCACGGCTGTGATTGTAAGAAAGGACAGAGCTTTTCCCAGAGCAAAGCTACACCAGAGAGGATGGACTGGATTGTTCCAGCAGGGAAAGAGTGAAAACACACAGCCCGGAGGGTCCGAGTTGTCAGGGATGTCATGAAACAAGGCTCAGCCAAAGGTTTAGGTTGGAAGGTCTCTCTGGAGGTCCACAGTCCAGCACCCAGCCCCAAGGACGGCTGACTTCAAAGTCAGATCAGGTTGCCCTTGGCCAACTGAGAGCTGAAAATCTTCACAGATGGAGATTTTTTGGCCCCTTCCAATACTGCCTGGCAAATTTTATGCATGCACGTGATTAACAGCACAGATGCAATTCAGGGATGCAAAAGGCAGACGGAAAATTTTCAGCTGCAAAATTACCCAGCCCTTTCCAGATACTCAAGCATTTAATTCTGTGCAAAGTTCTGGTGCCTTTGATGCCTCCTGTGGCCTCTTGTGTGGGAAAGAGACAACCGAGTCCCTGCCGAGCATAAGCCACGTGCTCGTGTGTGTGGATGGAGCCAGGGAGAATGGCTGTTCTTGCACAAAGAAAGCTGAGGCAAGTTGGGATGCACAAAGTTTTAAAGCCAATGGTACATATATGCTTCAAGGTTACCTTACAGAAACACAGGGACAGAGAGAGACAGATGCACTGCGATCTTTGCCGTGCCCCTTCTCCCTGCCCCACAGAGCAGCTCTGGGGAAGCCCGTTAGCACTCACGTTGTCCCAGATAACTGAAAAATTTGAACAGTAGGAACGTCCTTGCTAGGTACAATTAGCTGCCTGAAATAACCCAGCTGAATTCTCAGGAGCCAGGCTTATTCTGCAGGCCTGGTCATTAGGAAAATCATCAAGATCTTGCTGAAGAGAGAGCATTTATCAGCCTGTTTTGGGAGCCAACCCTGCGTCTCCAGAGCAGAAACAGAAGCTGCATCCCTTCGTGCAGGAGGTACCTGGTTGCAGACCTTGACCCGTAGCCTCCGCACCGGGCAGGATCCACCTTTTCCCTTAGCAGTGCTGCTCCGTGTCCGGCCATACCCATCACGTCGTGAAAACAACTCTGCCTTTGGCGTAGGAAGCACCGTGGCGAATGCCAGCCTGGGAGGAGGGGGAAAGGCAGATGCTGGCAGCAGCAGCAGCGAGAGCAGGCTGCAGGCAGCTGGGCTTGCTCCGGAGCGGCAGGAGGTGGCGGGGAACAGCGGCAGGCAGGGACAGGGGCAGGGGCAGGGACAGGGACAGGGACAGGGACAGGGACAGGGACAGGAGGGAGGGAGTGGACCAGCAGGCAGGCAGGAGCAGCAGGCAGGAGCAGCAGCAGGCAGCGGGTGGTTAATCAGCCGTCTGCTTCCGTGACTGAGCTCGACGTTTGCAGCAAAGAGCTCCGGAGAGGAGAAAGCTTCTCGCTCATGAAAGAAACATCAGTGCTAATCGAATCAGGGTCCAGCCCAGCAGCACGCGACAGGCCACGGCGGCTCATTCATATTTCATGCTTTGCTCCACTTCAGCAAGATAAAGGCCAGTGTAAAAGGTGGGGGAGCCCTGCCCGGCATGGGTAGGACCCCAGGACCATGGGGGGAGGCCAGGGGAGAGGGAAACCAAGGGCTGAGCTGTGCATGGAGTGGGGCAGGGGTGCAGGAGGGTGGCTGGGGCTTGCCAGCGAGTCAGTGATGTCCCAGGTAAGCTCGAAGTCGGAGCTCACCCATTTTCAGGTTCTGACCTCTGAAGGTCAGCAAAGCAGTGGGTTGCATGGAGCTTTGTTCCATCTCTTCCGTGGCTGCTGGAGGCTTTTCTTGGCCCCTGGTTGTGGGGCAGTTGCTGCTCCTCGATGCTGCTTGTGGTGGGTGGGAGCCCTGGGAAGCTCAAGCTGGTCAGGGCAGGAGAAGACAGCTCCCACGGCAGGCAGTGACTAGGCTTTGGTTGCCTCCAAAAAGAACCTCTTTAGGGGCTTTGCCTTTGCAAGAGACTCCAAAGCCCCTGCTGCTGTGGGGTGGGGGTGTGGGGCGCAGACCCCATCAGCGAGATGCACAGAGCTGCTGCTGGTGTAGGAGAGGCAGATGGCGGGCAGGGTCCTCAGCCCACGGCAGGAGCTGAGCCAAGGTCTCTGCTGCAGGAGCGAGGGGATGCGAGCGGCTGCGTGGGGTACTTCGCTGCAGAGGTCCCAGCAGGGACGGTGGAGGGAGACGTGCAGGGAGGGGAAGGCTGGTGGAGCCCATGATCAAGGCTGATAAGCAGGAAGATAAAAACAGATTAAAGGACAAGCAAGCTGGGAATTAGACAAATGGACGGGCAGCCATCTCCACTCCTCTTGGAGCTCTGACAAGAAGGAGCGAGGACTAAGACAGGAAACTCCTGTTTTAGCTCCAAAGACTTGGCCCTTTACTGGTGCCCATCCCCAGCGTGCCCAGACCAGTACACCAGCAGACAGCAGCTGGTGAGCCTGTCACTGGGGAGAGCCTGCTGCCTTTCTCTTCCCTATGTTGGGCTTCCACCTCCCAATAGCACTCTCTGCTCTGGCTCAGGGACCCAGCACGGAGAAGTAACTGGTTTTGGTGGAGATACCACTGGTGCTGGCTCAGAGCAACCTAGAGGTGTCTGCAGGACACTCCATCCATCCCATCACTCTTCCCTCCCTGTCTTGCTTCCTCCCTTCCTCTGAGCCCATCGGCTTTGTCAGGAGCACAGAAAAGAGCAGCAGCTCAGAGATTCACATGCAGTTCAGTGGCAGCTGGTGGGTCCTGCCCTCCGTGAAGCACAGCTTGGCCGCAAGCCAGTCGTCCTGACCCCCCTGGCTGCTCTCCTGGAGGGCACGGGCTGCCTGCTGCGGCCAGACCAGCGGTGCAGGCTCCAGGAGGAGAGCAGGCAGATGCCAGTAAAAAATCGGGGGGTCCCTGCACCCCCGCTGGCTCCCTGTGACTGCCTGCACTGCACCCTGCTTTCAGCCAGAAGCCATCTCCTGGGCTCCCAAAACTTTCCATCTAAAACTGGTGAGACACTTCAGCATCACAGAAAGAGGTCTGGAGGCATTCCTGGGCAGGTCCCCCAGCCCTGCGGTGCCAGGAGTGCCACTGCCAGGGAAGACACCTCCTCCCCAAAGCAGACCTGTCCTACCCCAGGAAGATGTGGACGCAGGGACGTGGCTAATCCAGGCTCAGGGGTAACCGAGCCGTGCAGAAGCAGAGCAATGCCACCATGGAGGAAGAGTAAAGGAGGGACTGGGACCAGCAGTTGCTGAGGCTGGGGCTGGTCTGGGATTGCCACGAGGCTGTGGCACCCCTTGCCTTCCTCCCAGGGCTACAGAGGATGCTAAAATGTTCTGGGCTGAAAGGGCGAGACACTGATTGAACCCAGCTCCAGGTCTCCTGCAGGGCTGGGGTGTAAGGCAGCATCCTGCACCGCTCAGCCTGAGCAGCAGCGTGCGGGCAGCAGGTCCCATGGTGGGACCTGTGCACAAGGAGGGGTCTGGACCCCAGCACCACATGTAGCCTACGGCAGCAGGGGGCTCACCTGAGGGCAAACCCAACCTCCTGGAGGTGACCCAGGGCAGGACGTACCTGTCTTGGCCTCCACAAGCTACAGGTTTGCATCCCTGCCTCTGCCCACAAGCAAAGATACTGAAACCGCAACAGGGAAAAAGAAAGGTTTGGGGCAAACAAGCAAAAATGCTAGCAATTTCCAGCACAGCACTTCCAGATGGAGCCTTGCCTACCTCCTCGTACCATCAGGTCTGTAAGGTCACGACAGGTCTGCCTGGATCTGCTCTCATCCTACGCTCTAGCTCCCAGCACCTACACAAAACCACAGGCTCCGTGAGAGACAGCCACTTGGCAGAAGCAAGAGCTGTGGGCAGTTATCACAAATGCCTCCCATGGACACTGAACATCCTTAAAACACTGGGGAATCTCACCCCAGCTGCAATGCTGGCCCTTGAAAACCAGTCCCAGGTGCCAACCCTGTGTACCTCAAGCGACGTGTGCTGCTGAGTCCTTTTCATCAACCACTCTTGAATTCCCCGCCTTGCAGTGCACTGGGGTTTTAGAGAGGCTTGAAAAGTAAATGTGATTATAGACATGGTAGTAGGCTTGGAAAATCGAGTGAGAACAAGAGGATGCAGGACACTGGAGAGATGCAGCTGGCACAGACCCACTCGTCTTCCCAGGGGTGTTTCACCAGGCTGGTGGAGAACTGGGGGTGGACCAGGCACGGCTCATCCTTGAGCCACTTCATTTTGCCACTAACAGCTTGCTCATCACCCCCAGTCCTTTTCCGACAGTTGTAGGCTGAGAGAATAAAGTTTTTGCTAGGCTGCGCTGGAATGCTGTACTGGAACCTAGCAGCCTGGGGATGCTCAGCAGGGCAGGCAAGGAGGGCTCTGCCCCAAGGGCAGGATGGAGTCCCCGTGCCAAAGGAGCGGTGTTGGGGGCTTGGCTGCTAAAATGAGGATGTTTAAAAGCTGAGGATTTTGTCGGTGGTGGGAGCAATCCTGGGAGAGGATCGAATTGAAGGCGCTGCTTTGCGAGGGCAGAGAGTCGGTGGCCGCGGCTGTCAGCACCGACACCAGAGGGCTTATCAAAGCGCAGGGAGCTCCCGGCAGCCCAGCACGAGCATTGCTCGGCCCAGCCACGTCTATCTGTCCATCCTGTCCTCCCAGAGGTGGGTGTCTCTGACAGGCACTCTGCAGAGAGAAAACAAGAACCCAGGCTCCCCCCAGCTCAGTCCCCCTCCTGGCTCCCCCAGATTCATGTGCCGGGAATTTCAAAGAGGCTGAGACTCTGCTCTTCCCAGGGAGGAGCTCTGTGTTGCCACCCTCTTGCAGACAACACATCGTCCCCATCACAGCTGTCCTCCTTGGGCACTGCCTTGCTCAAGGGACATAGACAGGGAGGTGAAAACCAGTGCAACCCATGGTTGTGAGCACCACGAGATCCCCTCACCACCGAAGACGCTTCACCACTCTGCCCATTGCCCTCAGCAACGTGGGACCAGCCCAGGGGGGGCCGGGAGGAAGGTGAAGGAGAGGTGGTGGGATGCTTTCAGGGAGCAGCTGAAGACACAGTACCAGGAGAGCAGGGGACAAGGGTAAAGTATGGAAAACCAGAGAACATGAGCTACAAGGCGCCTCGGGGGCACTTTTCTTCAGGACGGTGTCTCAAGGGTCATTGCAAGCTTGAAGCAAAGCTTTGCCTACGGGGAGCTGTCGCAGGTCCCTCTTTCATGCCTTCTCCTGGACATATGTAGACGCAAGCTGAGGCTGCCATCGTCTTGTCTGCGGCGGCACTGCTACATCGCACGCTCTTTCTCCGGCTGTCATCTATTTCCATAAAACCTGTAGAAACACGAGCTCCTCCGTGCTTGCTGTCCTCTGTCACATTTGGCTGAAACCCACCGCTGCTCCAGGAGGGGAGAGAGATGCAGGAGAGGTACAGGCTGTGGGGGGATGCTGCCTATGCCTGCATCACCAAGCCCTTTCTGGTAAGAGGTGAAAGGCCTGGAAATGTCTTGGAAAGCTGTATCATAATATTCTAGTGGTTTATGTACAGCATTTATTGATGAGATCTGCTGCTTAGAGATATTTTACTGCCTGGAAATTTCACAGGATCCAGCAAGGCCGGTGGAAGGGACCTTTGGGTTGTCCTGTCCAGCATCACGTTCATGGTGGGGCTGTCGCTTGTCACACATCAGGTTGTCCCATAGCACCCTCAGACTCCTCCAGGAATGTCCTTGCTGTGCGTGGCTGGGGTCCTGCCAGCCTCTCCTGATCACAGGACCTTCTGCTGCCTCTCCCCCCCACCAGCACCAGCCACCGGGGCTCCATGACCACTGCAAACAGAGATGTCTGGTGGCACCTGCACAGACATGATGTGGCCAAAGGACCCGCAGGCTGGAGGGGTGAGATCTGAGCTCCTGGCTCAGGCGTGGGAGCAGGACTCTGAACGGACAAGGGAAACTGAGGCAGGGAACAGCACCGAGGAGGCTAATGCTTCACTTCAGGCTGGATGTCTCTTATCCCAGCAAAACATGAGATAGGTTGTGCTGGGAACCACAAGCCATGTCTGTGCCTATTCCCTTAAGTATCGTAGGGTTGAGAAAGAAGTGAACTGAAATCAAAGTGCCTAGAAAAGTGACGATGCAGGGAGGAAGGTCAGATATCGATAGGAGCAAGGGATGGGTTTTTTTTTTTTGCACGGTGAGAACATGCACAGAGATGTGCCCATGATCAGAGAAGGGGCCACACACCAGCAAGTCCCATTCTGTTTTCATCTCTGTGAGCAGAGAAGCCAAAGCTGCAAATACTTTGCTCAAGACTTTTTTTTCTTTGCAAAGCTTATACTCAAGAAGCCATTGCCTCTAGTCATGAAGAGCCCTTTTCCACACCAGGCATGGCTTGCCAGGGCCTCTTATTTCAGCTCCTGCCCCATTCAGACCTACCTTCGCTCCCCTGTGCTCTCAGCTCATCCCAGTTCCTCCTCCTGCCTCAGCTCTTCCCAAGTCTCTCAGCCACTTCCTCATTCACCCAAATTTGTTCTAGTTGCACTCCTTTTCCCACCACCCATCCCTCCATTCTCTCTTGAAAAGCCCCGTCTCTTGCACCAGATGCGAATGCATCGTGGTAGGGCTCAGCGATGGAAGAGCATCGATGGAGCTGGCAGGACTCATCTCTCCTCTGGAGCAGCTGGAGTCAAGGAGGCTGTTGCTCTGCTCCCCGAGACCCCGCAGAGCCCAGAGATTTCCAGCTCCCCAAGTTCACTCCTCCCCGCACCCCAGCAGAGAGTCGCGTCAAAGAGCACAGCCTTTTGTTGAGGCCCTGTTTGAAGTTTGCTGCTAATTTTTGATATGCATGCAGCGGTGTTTGGCTCGTGCTCGTTCCCAGAATAAATGCTTGTTGCATTGCTCTTAAATGATTGGAGACCTCCAATTTTAATCTTTTATTCATAATCTTCTTCCAGCTCAGACGCAGAAAAAAACATGTAAATTCAAAACCTGCGAGAATTGAAAATTTCATAAGTGCTGGTGACCCTTTGCTGGCAGCTCTGAATGTGAGAGAAATAAAGGAATTGTAATGCGGAACCTCATCTTTTGACAACAGGTTTAGAGGAGCCCAGCGCTGAACGGGGTTTCATCCCTCCCTGCTGCGTGTCCGTGTGGGATGGGGTCAGTCCCGCCGGGCAGGGAGGTGTAAGCCTCCTGCCTCTCCATCACCTCCATCTCCTCTCCTCTGCGCTGAGAGGTGTGAGCTCCCACGGTGCCTTTGGAGCACGTCCTGCCTGTCCTGCAGCACCCGTCGATCCCCGAGCTCTTGCCCCACCAGTGCACCAAAGCACGTCACCCCACGCTCCCTCAGCTCCCGTCCGCACAGGAACCTCTGCAGCGCGTACCCTCACCTCTCCTCCTCGGTACCCAGCTCATTCGCTCCCTTCTCTGTGTTTGGGAAGGACACGATTGCTCCCTGTTGTCTGCTGAATGCCACCCCACCCACACTCTCCGTCCCACTGCCTGCTCCCTACAAGGGCCACTTTTCAGGACAACTTTGTGAGGGGAAGATGGGAAGGAGGGGAGGAAATGAAACCTATGATGAGTAATAAGAAATCTATATGAATGAAAGACTCTGGGGTCAGGAAGACATCAGCGAGTGCCTGGGAACAATTTCACCTTCTTTCAGCATCAGCAAAATGAAAATCTCTAATGTGCCATGGATGGGACTCTAGATCAACACATTTCAATGCCTTTGCCCTTTTCACAGGTTTCTTATGTGGTGTGCAATCCCTTAGTCTTTTTTAACTCTTACCTCCAAGAATAAGCAGCATGGTGTGTAGGGGAGGTGTTGCCAGCTTTGCACGCAGAAATCTCTGGCATCTGCGGGTGATCTGCAATTCCCTTCTGGAAGGGCCAGCATAAGCAGGAGATGCAGCAACTGTGCACTGGGATTTCCCAAGACGCAACTGCCAGGAGTTTTCATGCAGGAAATTTGAAAGGCTCTGTTGTTTGTCTGGATATTGTGGAAATTTGACAGCCCGCTCAGAAGAGCAGGTGTAATTGTGTCTGGGTTGCTGGATGAGGGACCCATGAACTGCCAAGAGTGCAGAGAGCCGAGGCTCCTGCTCACGTGCTGCACAGCAAAACCGCACATCCCTGGGTGGTGGTGGGTCCCGGGTCCCTGAGGAGCTGGGCTCTGTGTGTCTGCGGATCCCCTGCTGCTCCCCTCTGAGTGAGATGCTGTAGGTTGCATCCCATGGACCGGTGGGACCGCCCTGGGTGCAGGGGTGGGATACATGTCGTGTAAATGGAGGTTAAGTCAGGCTGATCAGTCCAGGTTCCCTTTTACACCCAATGGAGAGAGGAATGCACATTCACAAGGCAGGTGGTGAAGTGCCGTTCGTTCCCTCCTTTTCCCACTCCGTGCAGCAGAGTTTCTGCTCTGAAGCCTGTCCCATCTTCCCAGCCCCTGCGGCAGAAGTCAGGGTTGCTGTGGTCCTGACTCATCCCTCCCCAAGCCCAGCTCGCTCGAGGTGCGGAGACCCTGCCCGGATTGCAGAGCAGGCACGTCTGTCAGCCTCTGTTCATCCCGGGACGAACTGTGCTGCTATCTCACTCCTTGATGGTGGTTTCCAAGACGTGACCTATGGGATACATCAAAACCCATGCAGAACTTAACCCCTAACCCTTCCAATGGTTAAAACAGGAGCTGCGGATGGTATTTCTATCTTACATCATATTATCCTGAGTAATTTGCTTGGACATGATGCTAAACGACTGCGCTAAAAGCAGAGAGAGAAGGTGGTTTGGGAATACAGTCTTCCTTGGCAGACTAAGCTGGTATGTGATCAGACAGGAATCATATCAGTAAATACGAAGCAGAGTTCACCATCTGTTAACACCATCCATGGAGTGCATCTGACCCCTGCAAACCTGCATAAAGTTGGCACAAACCGAGCGCGGGTGCAGAGCGAAGACGGGTGGCTTCATGCAGGGCTCTGCAGGTGCTCTGTAAGTCCAGACTGCCACCTCCAGGCACACAAAGCTCGCAGAGCCTCACTTGCTAATGACACAGACAAATTTGGCCTGGACAGCTGTAAATGAAATGCTTCGGAGTTGACCCGAGAGGCTAAGCCTGGATCTGGGAAAACCTGCAAGAGACTCCCGAGGTTCAGAGGAGCCTCTGCATGCAAGATCTCCTGTGCTTGTGTGATCTCCTGCCCTACGTAGCAATGACTTGGTGGTTTTGGGGAGGCTTCTCCCAGCCCGCAGCACAGCAACCCCCCCCAGGGACCCTGCAAACTATCAGCCTCTTGGCCCTTCCCTGCACTTGTGGGCCCATCCCACAGACACTCCTGCTCCCCAGGGAAGCATCCTTCACATGTGGGAGGCTTTCTGGAGCAGGGGAAAGTGGTGGCTAGCTGGACATCCCAGTGCTGGCCCCCCTGTGCCTCTGAAGCAGCCGTGGAGACCCCCACACTCTCTGCAGGTGGTGAAGCAGCTCTCTGCAGCACAGGGACAATAACAGGCAAGGACATAGCCCATGGGAAGAAGGAGTTTTATTATCAGAAGGAGGTGCACGCTCTGAACATAGAAGGCAAACGCTGCCCCACAATCCCCACAGCCAGGAGCAGCCCCACGACCCCACGCTGCAGGATCTGACCCATGAACCACCTGGAAAGGGGCCATCTGGCAGCTCCCAACCTCAGATCCTGCAGCCAACATTGCCAGGGTTGCCCAGCAAACCTCAAGGACACAGGTCTGTGGCACTGGCCTGAGCTCTGCTCTCCCCAGTTTGTCCACGACGGACTCACCCTCCGGGGAGTCCCAAATGTTGGGAAGAGAGGACACAGCCAGCACCCACCGTCCCGTGCTGCAGGGCTTGGACTGACCTCCGTCGTGACGCTGACGCTGCAGGGTGGGTGTGTGACAGGTCTGAGTGCAGGACGCAGGGTGCAATAGAAATTAAACAACACATTGCATCTGTCCCCCATTACAAAGAACTTCCATAGGAAGAAGTAAAGTGCCCGCCACAGTCAGAGAATCCATCAGGGCGTAAACGCCCTAGATGCAAAGCTAAGCCAGCCCCAGAAAGGCCAGTTTAGCCAGGATTATTGCAACTGAGAAATGGCTTTAACCCTCCCCCCACCCCCCTTGTGCCCAAACAGCACTGGGAGGAACAGACCTTGGGCCAGATCCTCCCAGTACCTGCATTTGAGTGATGCTGGATTTACTGTGCCAGTGCTAAGGACGGGATGCTGTGGGCCAGGCTGGTCCCTGGCAGTCAGCGTGGCTCCTCTCCAGCATTTCTCCTACTCCAGCAGCCCCCCTCCCCAGCCACGCTCCCAGCAGATTTTTTTTGCAGTGAGTTCAGCCCCACAACTGAGGCTTCTGTGCTTTGAGACCATTTTTGTGTACTTAACATCGTATTTCAGTAAAACACTTCCCAAACCCATAGAAAACCATATTTACACCCAAGAGAAACCTTCCCAGCCCACAGCCTCCCCCCTCCCTGCCCCAGCACATCTGCACCTCTGCAGCCAGCTCAGCCCCACAAGTCTTTGGAGGCCACTGCTCCACGCCAGGCGAGCTCAAGGAGATGCATCTCAAAGGAGATGCTCCTGTGGAGGAAAGAGGAGAGCTGTGGAGGAAAGGCCAACCTCCCAGTCACCGGGCTGACCAGCTGGGTAGTGCTGAAGATCCTCTTTGCCCACAGCCCCTGTCCCCAGCCGTAGGACTGTGTGATTGCAGCTGGAAACGTTGCTCAGGACCCCTCCTCTGCAGATGACATGGCAGCCCTGGGCACAGGCAGGTAGCGTGGTAATGGGACAGTTCTTGGGTTTCTCTAGGGCAATATAAGAACAAAGTAGTTTGGCAGAAGTCTCTCTGTCCCTCCATCATGTGAGATGGGAGCAAACTCTCCCACTTCTCTCTGCTCTGGTACAGCTTTGGGGGAGGTCAGGATGGGTGTTCTGCCGGGGGAGAAACCTGAGCTTGTGGCCCTAAAAATGTGCCTGGGCTGCCCTGGGATGCCTGTGCTGGATGCGGAGAGGAGCGGTGCTGGTGGGTTCAAGAGGTGGAGAGCCTCCTGCAGCACCCTGGGGCTTTTTGAGGCTCCAGATAGCAGACCCCGACCACCTCTTCTCCATGCTGGGGAAGTCTCCTCTGCACGCAGAGCCAGCCGTTGCTGGCACTGACAGCTTGTACTCTGTCCCCTGCCCTCCTGGGCTTGGTAGAGGTGGACCATGAAGTCACCTGCAGGCTGGTGCAGTTCAGGAGGTCCAGGCTGGAGTACACTGGAACTGGGAGGTACTGGGAGCAGGGTTGTCTCTGCTGTGTGGCAGCCTGTGGGGCTCTCCTCAGTTCAGAGATCCAACAAATTCCTCAGTTGTCAGATCCAAAGGAGCTGTGTGCCATGGCAAGCCCAGTCCCACTGCTCCTGGTATTGCTGTTGCGTCTGATACCCCTCCATCTGCAGGCGCAGCTGGGGCCATCCCGCCGTGTGAAGGGGTTACCACTTGTCCTGCATAGTTGTGTGGGGACCCCCAGTCCCACAGGGACACAGTAGAGGATGGAGAGAGGCATGACATGTCCCTAGCCCACTTGGAAGGCTGCTCCCCCCTTCAGATGGGGGAAGGAGGCAGCAGGACCATCAAGGTATCTGGAAAGCCACGTTTCCACTGACGCTGAAATCAAAGAGATGCTGGTGGGGCTCCAGGTGTTGGTCTGGTGCCCCTTTTCCTGCTCACCACCCTGCTGCCCCTTTTCCAGGGTAAGTGTTAAGGAATGCCCGATGTGGGTCTGCAAAGCCAGTGATCAGAGATGCCTCCTAGGGCCATTTTTGTTCAGCAGCTGGGACCTCATGGCCTGGATGCTGCTCAAGATCTTCTTCTGGTGGCCCATCATGGTGATGCCCAAACTCCGAATGTCCCTGGAGAACAAGGACACTGTCAGACACCCCATGGGCTGAACCTGTGCCAGGTCCCAGAGAGACACTGCTCCTCCCTGTGTGCACACCCCATGGACCAGCCCAGGACCCCGCGCCTGGCTCCTCTCCGCTTGCCCATCAGCACAAGGGAGGGTGCTGAGGGATGGAGAGGCTGCCATTCCCCGGGGCACATCCTCCTGACAGGGCTGCTGTGACAGCCCTGGGGGGGAGCAGGAGCAGGAGGGGGATCACTCCTGACAGGCTAGTAGGTGACAAGATCGATGCTCTGAAATTGGATTCAGTGTTAGCAAGATGCCCTCAGATAACCCAGTCAGAAAGACGGATGGATGATGAGCTTTCCCCACTCAAAAGCTTCCCTGATGTGCATGAGAAACAAGGATCAGTATCAGCTCAATCCCACAGCAGAAGTCCCCAAGTACAGCCCCCGATCAATACATGGCAGCCCTCTGCCTGCGTCTCTCCATCTTCCCTTTCTCTGGCTCCTTCTCTACCTGCCGCACCTCGACCGAGGCGGGCACTGTCACATCCTTCTGGCGTCACGGGAACCACCGTCGGGCAGCTCCGTGCCTTTTGACAGGGAGCAAGTCTCCTCAGAGCAGGAGAGGTTGTTGCCAGCCCTGGCATAGTGCTAACACCAAGGGATGGGAAATGTAAGCCCAGGGTAGGGGCAGGTGTAACCGCCGTCTTTGCTGGTACGGCTTGGAGCATCAGCCACCTCGGAGACCCCCTAGACAGGTGGCAGAGCAAGCTCCTTACGGCAGGAGGAGGAGGATGGGTGGTGGGACACATCTTCCCCAGCTCTCCTTACTTAACCCACCCTTGGTCACTTGGCTGTGACCTTCCACTCACACCGAGGCCCTGGATGGTGCCTCCCTGCCTGGCTGCACTGAGCAGGGAGCCAGTCCAGCGCACTGGGGTCTGAAGAAGCTCTGAGGTGCCCCTCAGCTCCATTTGTTTCTCAAGACATCCAGAGAAGCTGCAGAGTATGGTGCAGCCACAGTCTGTTCCAGACATGCTTTTTGCAGGGGAAACAAAAGTGAGAAGTGCAAGGAGAGAGCAACCTCATATCTGACCCTGCTTTGGTCAGGAGGTTGGATTATATGACCTCCTGAAGCACCTTACAACCCGAATTACCTATGAACCTGTGATGACATTGGAGAGCCACCACAGGGCACCAGAGGTGACTTGGTACTCACACCCTCTCAGTACAACTCCCACACCTTCTCTCGAAGGTCAGCACAGCCTTGGACATTGTCCCAGGTCTCAACACCGGTTCCTTAGGGGTGTATCTCTGGCATCAGGGACCAACTAGATCGAGCAAGCCAAGGCAGGACAGTCACTTTTGGGGCTAGTGGGATGGTGCAGGGCAACCCAACTGGTGCTGTTTGTTCTCTGGTACTCACTCGATGTTCATGCGCATCACCATGCCCAGGGAGGAGTACCCTGCCGTGGCAAAGTTGTCCCGGTAGTGCCCCAGCCGGATGGAGTCCAGCCAGTCCTCCACCGTCAGACAGCTGGCCAGGTCGAGGAGACCCCTGTCGAAGGGTGTTTGGGTGAACCTGGGAGCAGGATGGAAGGGGTTAGCCCAGGAGGTGTCGGTCCTCGGTGGTCAGACCGTGAGGTCCACCTCAAAGAGCCTGTGACCCTGCAGAGGAGGGCAGGACAGCGAGAGCCCTCGCAGGCTGGTCAAGGCAGGCACGCCGCTGCGTGGGCACTGCTGCACATGCTTGGCCGGACCCTGGCGTGGGGATGCCATGGTGGGAGCAAGGCAGTGAAATGCAGGATGCTGCCCACCACAATCTGTGCCCGTGGGCCCCGTGCACGTCCATGGTTGCAGGGAAGCCACTGCTACTAGAGCTGGACAGAAATATCCCTTATTTGCTGCGAGCTACATGTTCTGCCCAGCATCAGCTGTCAACCCCTGCTCATCGCGGAGGCTCGAGGAGCCCTTACCGGTTCACGGTGGCTGTGCACTTCAAGTTGTCAGGGTTGCGGATGAGCTTGTCCAGGATGCCGACAATCTGGGAGAAACGTGGCCTCTCGCTGCGGTCCTTCTGCCAGCAATCCAGCATGAGCTGGTGCAGGGCTGTGGGGCAGCCCATGGGGGCAGGCAGGCGGTAGCCTTCCTCCACCGAGTTAATGACCTGGAAGGAAGCCACATGCCAACGTGGAGCTCCGCTCCTACCCGACTCCGAGCATCCCAGACGGCAGCACACGAGAAAGATGCCTGGTGCATGAGCTGCTGGGGCCATCGGATGGGGAAGTGGGGCGGGTGTACACAAGATTCATGCTAAATGAGAAGTGCATTGCCAGCGAGCTGCGCGCAGTCTCTGTGGAGAGCTGGAGGCAGGCTGGATACCATGCACGTACAAGAAATCATTGCTATGACAGCAGATTTATTAAGTGGTCCAACAGGCCTAAAATATTGCAGCTTCTCTCCAGCAGACAAGCCACGAGAGCTGCGCTCACTGTTCAGTTGTTCTACAACCAGGGCTTGCCACCGCTCAGCAAGGCTGGAGGAAACCCTGCTCGAAGGAACTGTGCAGAGGAGGTAGTGTAAGCCACTGCATCTGTGCCCTGTTGTCACCAAAGCCACTTTCTAAAATAATAAAAACCACTAGGGAGAGAGGGGACTCTCAGGACTCCCAGAGTAGGGAGAAGGCAGATGGGTTTATAGTCCCCGCAGGTGAAAAAAAGGAGTCCTGCGGTTCTGCAGAGTCAAAATATTCATTTTATTGCCTCCTTTTGGAAATTTTGCTCCCAGGTTGTAGTCAGGAATATAATTTACATTTTCCTACAGTTTTTATGCTACTCTTGAGGTAAGAATGGCTCCACATAACTCTAATAAGCCCAAAGCTTACTGCCAGGCGGTGCAAGCCTGGGGCTCTCAGTAGCCTCAGGTGGGCAGTGGAAGGGATGGACCCCCGGCACCGGGTGCAGGAGGGACTGGCAGACTAATGCAGGGATCCTAGGGAAGCCCTGACCCCTTCCAGGGAATGGGAAAGGTGGCACAGCACGTGCTGAAGCTCTCCAGCCAGCAGAAAGGCTTGTACAGAGCAGCAGGCGGGGATGGGGAGACCCACAGGGCAACACAAGCAGGAGCCACAGTGCTGCAAAAGGAAAGGCTGCGTGGTGCAATGATGGGCAACACGCTGGTGTCCCCACTGAGGGGACAAGCAGGCTGTGCACAGCCCTGCGGGGATGTGAGGAGAGGCAAGGGCTGCTCTTCGGGTCCCTTTTCCCCAGCCCCCCCTGCTAGGCTGGCTGGGGTGAGGGCAGGAGGAGAGGCAGGCTTGCTGCCCCGCGTCCACTCACGTCCCGGTTGGTCATGTTCCAGTACGGGCGCTCGCCGTAGGCCAGCACCTCCCACATGACGATGCCGTAGCTCCACACGTCACTGGCCGAGGAGAACTTGCGGTACGCGATGGCCTCCGGAGCCGTCCAGCGAATAGGGATTTTCCCCCCCTGAAAAAATGAGGGAGAGTGGAGGCTCAGAGCATGCAGGGCTCGGGCATCCCTACCTCTCTGCAGCTGGGACAGCACATTCGACAAGCGATATGCTGGGATGGCATCTTCTGGAAAGGCCTGAGGGGGCAATCTGCATGAGATAAGCCTGGAGTTGTACCTGAGGGATAACTTCAAGGACGTTCCAGTAGAGCAAGGAGAAAGCTCTGCTGTTTTACAAGGTCTTCTTCATGCACAATTCTGGCCCTCACTATTCAAGAGGGAGGAATTCAAAGTGATGAAGTGGAGCCGAGGGCTACCAGAGCACAAAAGCATGAAGCTGACCCTGGGTGCAGGCAGAGAGCCTGACTTGAGCAGACAAGGAGAGCAATGGCATGTGCTCCCTGTCCATTACTGCTTTGGCAGGCAAGCACTGAAGAGAAGGACTTGTTGAATTAAAGGGCCATGCTGACAAAAATCAGCAATATATGGGCTAAGAATACATTTAAGCTGGAAATGTGGTTGCCAGCCATCTGAAGAGGAAAGTTGTGGTGTAGGGAACATCAGGTGGGTTTCCCAGAGCAGCTGGGGCAGGCGTGATGTGCCTGGGAACACCTTTCAGGTATCCCCATCTAGGTAGAGTCGCCTCCAGCCAACAGAGTCCTGCCTGCCCTGGTGCACTCCTTGATGGGGACTGAAGATGAATGATGTGTCCTTTGGGAGGGTCCCTTTGGGGACCTGAGCAGATCATGTACAACAGAGGAGGAACATGGGATACCAGCTTATCACAAGTTTCTGAACAAGAAAGAATTCCATTTTCAGGATACCCGGACTGAGACCTTGCCAGAGACCTCATGCTCCTGCTCCTGTCACTGCATCCTTGGGGTTCAACTCTATCCAGACTATGCACCTAGTCTTCTTCCAGAGAAACCAGCTCTGGTGGGTTTCACTATGCCAAGATGTCTCAAAGCCTCTGCTTGTGACATTCCCGGTGGCTGCTCCATCTTCTAGCGACCGCCTTGCTTGCATTCATACTGGGGACATGAGACAGTGTCTCTAGAAACTGGGCAGGATTGGAGAAGGTCAGCAGGTAGGTCAATAGATGAGCTCTGGTCACTCAGGGCACCTTCCTGACCCAGTGTGGTCACTGACATACTGTCTCTGGAAACTTGTTCACAAAGTTTAAAAGCACTGGGGGAAAGCTCAGAGACTGAGCCAGGCGATGTGTGTGTCTGTAGGCCACGGACAAGGAGATGGGCTGCTCTGACGTCAGGAAGCCCTAGCTGATCTTGGGCCCCTTCTTACCCTTCCTCTGAAAGTCCCAAAGCCAAGATGCAGAAGATGCTGTACTTGAAACAAGCAGCAGGAACCTTCCCCAAAATTAAAGGATCTGGAATATCAAGTTATTTCTTGAGATACCAAAGGCAGCAGCTGAACACAAAGACACACGCAGAACACATTCTGGCTCATTTCTCCACTTGAAGTCAAGCCAAGAGCATCAAAGCCAAGTTCTCCAGGCTGGGCCACTGTGCACTCATCCCTCAGAGCTGCAACCGCTTTGGGCCATGCTTTGCATTGCTGTCAGCTACCCCAAAGTAACCTGAAGCTCTTTCTGCTTCTCTAGTCTTCGTCCTTCTGAAAAATGATGCTCGGACTCCTCAGCTGCAGCTCCAAACTGGCCTCCATCAGGAACTGTCTATCCACCACATTTTCCCAGCCAAAGATGTGCCTGGGGACCACAGTAATTCCTTTCATGGCCAGAGAAGCTCAATAAGAGCACATTCCCTCATGTATTTCATTTTGCCGCTGATGACCTCCAGTGGAGGAGCACATCAAGCTCCAGAGCTGTCAGGTTGGCCAGAAAAATCTTAAAATGGCTTCACGGACAACAGTGTCCTACATTAAAACAAAATTATCTAGGTTGCAAAGCCAACTCCCACCCTTTCCACACCCCCGAATGAGGCAGAATGACATGGAAAAATTAGTGTGTGGCCACGCTACTGAAGAGTCTACCATAACACCCACCTACTGACCGATGGCTCTAGGACAACTGAAGGAGTGGATGGAGCTACGAAGTCTAGAGAAGGACTCCAACGGGGACATGGGACTGCCCCTGTGCAGTGAGCCACGTCATTACACAGGAGGTGTTGACTGGGGAGGTTTGATCAGCTCCCTGCTCTCCCACCCTGCTTCTCTTTTCACTGCACACTTCAGTTCTGGGATGTCCCTGTATGAAGGACAATGCATTAAGGCTCAGAAGCTTTCTGGGTTCATGCTCTTGGTCCAGATATCAGCAGTGAGGTCACTATCTCCATTCCTGTCCTGTCTATCTTGGCTTTTCCATCTGTCTGTGGCCTGGGGCAATCACCATCAGTAAGGGTCAACAAGACTGCAATGCAAGGAGCCACGCACCGTGGTGGTGTACGCAGCATCAGGGTCATCCTCCAGGATGCGTGAGAGACCAAAATCAGACACTTTGCAGACCAGGTTGCTGTTCACCAGGATGTTACGGGCAGCCAGGTCCCGGTGCACGTAGCCCAGGTCAGACAAGTACCTCATGCCCGCTCCGATGCCGCGCAACATGCCCACCAGCTGGATGATGGTGAACTGCCCGTCGTGTTTCTGGAAAGGAAATAGCCCAGAGTTCATTCGTGGTTTTCACCAGCATCCTACTGATGCTGCTTTCGTTAAACTAACCCCCTAGTACCTCTCATCTTTGGCTTAGTACCTCCTCCTGAGACAAGGGAATTTTAGTAGTTGAACTTTAATAGTAGTTAAAGGATTGAAACAGTAGGTAAAAGTTTGAGACCTCGTTAACTATTGTGTATAAATTAGCTGTAGCTTCTCACAAGGCCAGCACAACTACTGTGTAAATTAATTGGCGCCTTACAAGGACAGTACCTGATAAGAAGTAAGAACTTCTCCTAAGAAACCAGCTAAAACCAACCCTGTTGTTTGAGCAAGAGCCAAGGAACAACTGAGCCTGCGCAAGAACAAAAGGTTACTAACGGTGATGAAGAGGAACCACCAGCCTTCATCCCCACGACCCCCGACGACCACCACCAGGAGGCAATGCGCAAGCGCGGATGGGAGGGGTTCATGGAAATGACTTCTTGGAACTCATTTTAATACAAAGCGGGGACAGGTCATGCATATGTATAGGCATATTGTGAAACTTTATGTATATGCAACACTTTGCTGTATATATTTACGGTGAGTGCCACGTTGGGGTGCGCACGATTTTGGTGGGACTACCCCCTGTGCCGCCCAGCGCTGAGTAAACATCCCTACTTTACAATCTTACAAATGGTAGAGTCTGCTTTCCGCAAGTCACTCCAACCCCAGTGCCCCTCTCTTGTTCCCCAGCCCACCTCCTGCCCTCCCGGCGTTTCCGACACGCCGCTCAGGCAGGGCCCTGCCTTCGCGGTGCCGCGCCGGCGAGCCGGCCACGATGCCCCGAAGCCCGTGTCTGCCGGAGAGGGGAGAGCCCACGGCACACGGCTCTCGCGCAGGGGTTGCGGTGGCCGTGAGGCTGAGGAGCAGGAACCAGCCTCTCCTCCAGCCCCTCAGCCCAGGGGGACGCGCAATGAATAGAAATACAGAACAGCTCCTTACCCTGAGGAAGGTGTCTAGCGAGCCGTTCTCCATGTATTCAGTAACAATCATTACCAATTTGCCTGCAGAAGACAAGGGAGGTCAAGTTAGCAGAGAAGTCACCTTCCTCCGGGAAGCCCAGTGCCAGGGTTTTACTGGGAGAGACATGAATCCAGGCCTGTGGATCTCCTGCAGCCCCGCAGAGTGCTCCCACCCCTGCACCACGCAGGACGGGCACAACGATGGGGATGTGGCAATAACCCCAACACTTACCCCTCCCTCCAGGTGCTATTGATGTGGCTAGGTCAGCTTCATTATCCTGCTGAAATTTGCATTCCATTAGCATAACTCTTTGCATCAGAATGTGCCTTTTTGAAGGAAGACTTCAAATTATGATTCAATACAGGCAGCCTTTAAAATAAACGCTAATGGGTAGGACATCTCCTAAACCTGACCTGGGGCACAGTGTGGAGCAAAGTGGGGAATTGCCACATGGAAAGTTTGTCCTGTAAGAGAAGGCGAGGGGGTGGGATGGAGGGGACTCTGGGAATGGACATCTGACAAGCGAGCAACCGGGGCAGCCGAAGGAGGGAGTGCACCCAAAGTGATCCCTGACCCCCATCTCCCAGGGATCCCACAGGAAGATACATCCCAGCTCTGCCCCACCATAGGGTCCCGACCCCACCAGCCACATACTCCTGGTCACCACCCCCTCCAGGTGGATGACGTTGGGGTGATCGAACTGCCCCATGATGCTGGCTTCGCTCAAGAAGTCCCGTCTCTGCTTCTCCGTGTAGCCTGCTTTCAGTGCCTTGATGGCCACGGGAATCTCCCTCTTCCCTGGCAGCTTCAGGCGGCCGTAGCACACCTCTCCGGACTCCCCTGCAAGGCAAGGGAAGGTGAGGGCATGGGG
>VZTQ01015592.1:0-43512 GCA_013400755.1 Pelecanoides urinatrix
CGAGGCAGGCGAGTCGCCGGGACCGGGTCGGCTCCGCTCGCCGCCGCCCGGCGCCGCTCTCCGCCCGCCGAGCGCCGCCGCCGCCGGGCCGGGCCGGATGTCGCGGTGCCCGCGGGAGGCGAGGCCGGTGAGCTCCCGCCGCCCGCGCTGGCAGTCCCCGAGCCCGGGCGGGCAGGTGGGGCCGGGAGCCGCGGCCGGAGCATGGAAGGTGAGAAACGACCCCGCTTTTTCCCCGGGCCCGGGGCGGGGGGCAAGGCACCGGCGCTCCCCCTTCCTCCCCGCCGACCCCGCTCGGGGCGCTCGCACCGGGCTCCACCTCCCGTTTACTTCCCAGCGGCTTCTTCAGCGCTTTCTGCAAACAGATTGCAGCCTCTGGAGGAGAAATCTAATCGCGTGTTGCAATTAAACAGGAAACGAACAGGGCTTTTTTCCTCCTTCTCTGTTTAATTTCAGAAGCATCTCAACGTGTATGATAAAGTTGGGTTTTAGAGCCGGGTTTATCTACTGTTCGTATTCTAGGCTTTAACGAATTAAAGGGTGTGTTGGGTTTTTTTCACTTGTAACTTTCAGAGCCAGCAAAAAAACAAGTTGCGAGTTAATCTTGGGCTACAGCATAATTCGCTTTTGAAGAAAAGCAAAATTACTAGGGTTTTTCACGAGCCTGGCAAAGAAGCGTTGCGAAGCGTCACTTGATTTATTATTTCAGAGGTGGATGTTCTCATTTCAACTCATTGTTTTAAGGGCTTGAGTTTAGATTCCGCTGTGTCTCAATGACTTGAGGTTTTTGGTTATTTTAAGTTAGATGCAGTTGTCTATTAAAAACGTATTCTCCTTTGCTAAAGGTTTTTAAAATGTTTGTATTTAAATATTGGCTCTCATAGAATCTGACGTAATTGAGACTATCACTGCTTGAGAGATGTAACTTATGTTTTGAAAGAATGGGTCTGGTGGCAGTTTGGCACTTAAAAATGCAGCCTCATTTTCCTGATCAGTCAGGACCACTGTATATCTCTTGTGGGAGAAGAAAGCTCTTTAGGTATGTCAGTCATTTTAGTCTCTGATTAGAAAATAAGCATGTTTCTGCCACTACTGCTGAGATTATTTGAGAAGTCTCTTTTTTGTGCTCCTGCTTCTTGTGCACTTAAAGTTAACATGCAAATAATCCTTCAGGTTTTAGTTCTGTACGTGGGGATTATGAGGATCAGTTAATATGCCTGAGCTTGTTACGTCTGGGATGAAGTTAATGTAAAAGACAGTGATATACTGTATTATCACTGGATACAGTAACTGCTCCGCGTCTCTGTTTTCATGGGTCTTGGGAAAATCTCCAGTTGCACTGGAGTCAGTGGGAAATTTGCCATTGAGGACAAAGGGGTAACACTTCTGTCCTCGATTTTCTGTGCTCAGTGCGAGGAGGCTCAGAATGGCCACCGTCCGGGAGACGGGCACTGGCAAGAGTAGGTCTAGGAAGCCAAAGCCTGCGAACCGCTGGGTTGTATCTCTTCATGACTGGCTTATTTTTGCAAAGATCACAAGAACTGATCTCGTTCTTGACAAGCACGACAGCTGTCATTTCCATTTGCTGTACTGGGATGAACATCTTGAATTACTGGAAGATATTCTGCTGTTTTCAGAAGGTCATATGCTACAATATGAGAAAAATGTTATCCTTAGTTGCACATTGCTGATCAGGATTTCTTCCCAAAATGACATGTGCGCTTAAAATGCCTGTGTCATTTCAAACATTACATGGCGCTTAAGAGCAGCAAAGTATTAGAAACCCTATTATTAAAAGTGCAAGGAGTTTATGTGGTCCAGGTATCTTCTTCAGAAAGCCATTGGGACTGTAAATGCTGAAGAAGGCCATTCAGTGGGGAAATCAGATAGGCTTTCTCTCTTTAATAGTACAATGCGGGTTGAAGGTGAAAAACACGCTGGGGTGAAAGAGGCTGGCTGCTGCACATGGCAAAGGCACTGGCTCTGCTGTGAGCGTTTGGGGATAAGGCTGTGGGAGTCTACCTGTAGGGCGGTGGCCAAGGTTGGTGTGTGGTTTATTTTGGCTTGCTTGTGCCTCTTAAGACGTCAAAAAGACAAGGAAATGAGCTGTGTTTGCTCTATATGCTGGATAGAAGGATAAGAGCATACGGGATTTAAAAAGATGTCCCCTTTGCAATGCTGTTGGGTTGAAAAATGCAGCTGGCAGTGAAAAGGCAATGTTCTGGTTTTCACTTTGGAGGCAAACAGGTAAGATTATAATAATTCAAGATGTACCTCCTGTTCTGTTGCCTACAGCTGTGTTGATGTCAGGAGATTAGTGGTATAATTTATTTGAAAACAATTTTTTTTTTTTTGTTAAAATACAGGTAGGCTGTTTTGTTGCTTCTATTAACTGGTCAAATACCAGGATAGAATATTAAAATGCCATAACACTTTTTTAGCAAGCTATTTGAATATTTTTGGCTATTGGCGTAGAACGCAGGATGGCTAGGGATTGGTTTCAAAGGCACATGAATTTTACTTCTGCTTTGTAAATGAACATCGTGCGTCAGCTGCAACACACCCAAGACCAGCGTCGTCTTCCCATGCGCCCTAGTCAGTGGATCTCTGAAGCTTGGGAAGACCAACGCGTTCTGTAAGTGATTTCCCATGTTGTGCTTTTCTGAACATTAGGTAGAAATATGGTCTTATCTGTACAGAATTGGGGATGGAAGCTTCCTAGATCTTCTCCTTCTGGTGCACTTATGTGACGTAATGAAGGATCTGGCTTAAAATACTTTACTGGGGAAAGAGACCTGAGGTTAAATATTAAGAGACCAGTAAGGCTGTAAAAAGCTACTTGAGACTAATATTGTGAAGAAACCAGGTACTGATGAGTGGATGTTGGAGGATTGAAAGTGACACAAAGACAGGGATATTTCTCAACAGAAAAAAGAAACGTTACACGATGTGTCGTTCTCTCTTCAGAAGGATTGAACTGCCCAGCAGCCCATCATGGACAGGAACCTGCTATGCTCAACAAAATGTAAATAAAAACGCAGAGGTGATCTCAGAATTAACTAGATGAGTGTTGGAGGACTGGCTAGGTCCTGCTAGTTGTAGCACGGTTCCGCAGTACCGTTCTCGAGCAGGTTACCCGATAGCTGCGGCTCAGAGGTGCTCCGGACAGTTGACTGACTGTTGGGGGGTTGCCCCGAGCCCTGTATACAGAAGCTCGTGCTGATGCGATTTACCCGATAAGCCATAGCAATGCAATCTGAGCGGCGTGACTGCACACTCAGGAGGTGTCCTGGGGAATACAGCGGTTTCTAAAACAAGATATTTATACAGAAATAGATGCAAAATTATCTGATTTGAAGCAGCCACGTAGGGGCTCTAATTCTTCCTTTCAAGGCCTCCTGGCAGCCTGGGAGGAAGGCAGAATTGCTGCAGAGTTTCCAAGCCACACCTCTCCCCCCACCCGGCAGGCACCCTTTTTGCTTAATCCTGGGGCTCTGACCAGTTCAGTGGTTTGTCACCCAAATGGGGCAACTGCACAGGATTTCTAAATGCAATTAATATCGAATTTAAGTATTACAGAATAATGGGGATTTCGTTGTCTTGCCCAAAGGTTAATTATTTGCACAATTACAAGGGTTTGTGTAATTTAAGTATCTATATTACTGTGATGTAAAATTAAAATGAATGCCAGAGAGAATTTGGTTCGTGTAGCATGTATTTACTGATGTTTCGCCATCATTATTCACAGTATAAATTGGTCCATTTGCTTCTTTGTACTTCACTTTTCCTGGTATGATAAAATGAAACAAAGACAAATTACAAGCCGTAACTATGGATTTCCTTGATCTTACATATTTATTTTAAAAATACAGATTTAGCAAATATTTGAACTTTTTGTTATTTAATTCTGTAACTATCTTTATGACACAAGGCAACATTCTTAGCTCTAATAAGAGACGCTTAATGAAAAGCTTGCATTCATGCTAAATTTGCATGAAAGGATAGGAGCTCTGATTTAATTTTGGGATACATTTCATAAGTGCTAATAGCGTAACAACTTGTCTCCAGTCAGGAGTTACACCCCAAAGAGCTCAGGCCACTGCTGGATGGCTTGAATGATTAATAAGTCCATCCTTAAATGCATTGTTTTTTTTCTTGCTGCTCTTTGGTAATAGCTAGTTAAGAGTAATGGGAACTACATGCATAATATAACTCTTAAACCCCTTTTTGAGAAAAGGGAGCTGAATGCTTTCATTTAGGAGACAACTGAACCAAACATTTAAAAAAGATTTGCTGGATAGTTCTATTGTTGCTTTTTTTCCTTGTCTGAATTTGCCTTTATTTTGTTGGAGGCATCAGCCTCAGAGGATGCTCTGTCCATGCAGTTTTTTGGATAACCTCATCTGATACTAGGCTTCTTTGCTGTAGAGTTGACAGAGCTTTGTATTTTGACGTTGCAGAGACCACAAAAATGTTCCATATGCAGTGGTGGTAAAGATAGATAATTATGGGGTAAATGTCACTAGTGGTTAACACCTCTTGGCCACTGCATGTGTCTTTCTGTTGTGTAACTGCCAGGAATGAGTTTTACGAGTCCTGGAGCTATTATTTTTTATGTTCAAAGATGATAAAAGATTTTCTGGTATGTAAAAAAAAAAAAAAAAAAGGGGATGGTGGTGGAGAAGGAAGCCAGAGGAAAGGAAGGAGGAAGGAAGCAGGTAGCTGTGGCACTTAAGAAAATTAACCCTCATATCAATGAAATCTCAAGGCAGCAGAGCATTGAGTAGAGACTTATCTGGACAGTCAGATCTTGCCTCCAGTTAAACTCGCCAGCCTAAATTTGGGTGCTGGAGTGGGAGATGTAAATACCTGCAGCTTATGTTGCCTTCGGAGCGGTCTGCTGAGTGCTCAGCACTTTTGGAAGCCAGGCCATGTGCATAGTCCTCTCAACTTTTTAAAAAATCCTGACATGTGATCCCGATCAGAATTTCTAAATGGGAATTAGACTTGCATTCCCATGAAAACCAAGTAGATCTTGTGAAGATAATAGGGTTTTCCCTTTGTATTGAAAAAGGAATGTAAAAATACCTTGTACTTTGTGCTTCATAGAAATCACTTCACATGGAGTTACTACCGCTATGCTGTGCTCACAGGGTGCAAAGTGAGATGTTAAATCAAAAGTGTAAGTTATTCTGTTCTATAATTTTTTGAAGCTAGAAAATTTAGAAAATTCCTTTTCTGGGAAACAATTATTTGATATTTATTTCTTTGAGAATTTTGCTTTTTCAATTTTGCTTTCAGCCAAGAAAATGTGCGTTTATAAGATTATAATAACTGTGTCATGAATGGTTTTAAATATTAAGCAACTCAGGCTGCTTCTGTCTTTTGCAGATTCACAGGCAGGTATGGACCTAAGTAGTTCTCAGGAACAGCCCATGGCTGCAGGTACTGTGCTGTTCAAGTTATGCTCTTTCACCCTCTCTTGAAAATTTTAAATTTAAATGGAGAAAAATGTATGAATTGCAGCTTGTTTAGATTCCCAGGACACTGAATAGCACAGTCACAAATATGAAGATGGGTGTTAAAGGCAAAAATTAAATTCTAGAATTTAAATAAAACTGTGGAAGTTCAATAATATTCGAAAATGATACCAAAGGGAAAAAAAGACTGTGTAGTAGGAAATGAAATGTTTTCTGAAGAAAGCTGGAAGTTTTGATTAGGGAAGCAAGAATAATGTGATTCTTTTGGTTGGCTGCATTTCTGAAAATATGGAAACAAACCTCTTGTGTGAGTTGGACAAGTGTTTTACTTTCTTACTAATCAAAAATAAAACTTTTTTCAGATCCAGTGTAATATTTAGCTTGAAAACGATTGGGTTTTTTACTATCCAACTGTTAATAAGATAAACAATTTTAACAGCAATTTCATAATGTTGCTGTGGACTTTAAAAATTCACAGGATAGTTGAAAGAAAACACTGTCAGTTTTTTAAACAAAATACTGATCTGAAATATGTGTAATATTGAGTTAGTCTGTACTATGGATTTTATGAAAGAGGCTTTATTTGAAAAACTTCACTCAAATTTCACTATAGTTAAAAATTTGCCTTTATTTCAGAGAGGAGAGGCTTGGATTTCTGAGACTTACACTGCTGCCACAGCGATCAGGAGAAAACTTTCTGATACTGTCGATGTTCAAAAAGACATATGTGAAACAAGCAGAGAAGTGCAACTGGGTTCAAAGAGGCTTCCGATTAAACGTGCTTGAGCACTTTCTTGGCCTGGGGCCAGAATGATTAATATTTTGCCCAAATGAACAAAGTAGAGCTGTGATTCCTTTTCCATGCTCTGAAGAGCTTGCTTGCTTACCTGCTAGCAGCAGTTGTTAAAATACATATGATATGTAGAGTTACTGGATTTTATTCCTGTTTTGTTGTCATTTAGAACAACCTCCAGAACAGTTAAATCTGAGCAAAAGCTTAAGACTTGGTTAAAGGTGTGTACTCTGTGTGAGAGTTTGTGTAGGGCTTTGGGAAGCAAAGCCATTCAACCAAACTGCGACTAATGCATCTATAGGAAGAACATTGTGGGCGTTGCAAGCAATATTGGGAGTTTGCAGATACTTTGAGGTAATCACCTGGAAATATTCTTGGAGCATAAATAGTTAATTATTGGTGGTTTTGTTTTTTTGTTTTGTTTTGTTTTTTATCCTCTTCAGAAGGACAGGCGGTTTTGACAGACTGTAATCTGAACAAATCCCAGGAAATGGAAAGTATGGATAATGCGGAAGATGTGAAGGAACACAATCAGTCTAATGAAGAAGCAGGAGGTAAAGTAGAGATTGAATTCTGAAAAATAATAGTTATATTTTGTTTTTATTCATCTGACTATGCTCTGAGAGTGATTAGAAAGTTTATTCTGGAACATGGCTCTGGTTTTTCTGCATGTCTGTAAAAGGTATAACAATACAATTAGTTTAGAGCGTTTCAACGTGCTCTAAAGGAGGAGCAACTGTCTTCCATCAGGGAACCTCAGGTGCATTTTATAAAGGTCGCTTTTACAGGATCCATGAAATACAGATAGCAAGATGAAAAGCATGTGCGTATGGTGAGCTCTCTTAATGTGTGTTGTAGCATACAAATTCTTAACAGTAGTTTGCATATGACAAATGCGTGTGTTAGGACTGCACTTTTTAATGTTGTGAAGCTACTCTGATATCTGAAAAATAACTAGGCCATGTGGGGGGGTTTTTTGTTTTGTTTTTGTTTTTTTTTTTTTTTTTGAAAGAAAGGACGAGTTACCTCAAATTCATAGGACAACTCAGCCCTGTAAAATTTAAAACTGTAGCAGCAATCCTGTACTTTAACTTGTGGGTGAACAGAAGGTTCGTCAGTTTACCATGTTTATTGTTTAATTTGAACAGTAAACCCTTCCTATACAACTCTGAAAGAAGATAGAGGTATAAATAAAATATTGAAACAATATGTACTATCTTTTATTTAAGAGGTCCTACATAAATGCCTATTTCTGTGCATCTTTAAAAACTAGTAGGCCCTCTTCACTTAACAGATAACAGACAAAAGGAGCAGCTCCTGGACTCGGCAATCTTACAGGCCCTCAGAGTTCAGCATTTGTATATGTGTGTATGACATAAATGTAGAGCAAGAGACTTTGAATTTCTTCCTTGATGTAGAATCTCATAAACTGAAATCACAGCATTAATAAACGTTCCTGCCAGTGAGCTGAGCGTGTTCATTTATGCCAGTTCTCAACCACAAACAGTGAAAAATGCTGCCTGGTAGAGGATGTGGTATACATATACTGGGGAAAAGATATACATTGTTTTACCAGTTTCATGTTGCCTTTCAAGTACTGCATGTCCATGACAGTACAGCAGTGTCAAGACAAATTATGTCTGTGGCTTTGGTTAGTAGTTTTGAGGTAGCGTTTATGTATCACATGAATCAAGTAAATCGCTAAAGAATTCTCTGTTTTGGTTGCCCCAGTAGCCTTGGTTGTTCCCTGTAACATAAAGGTGATTACTTTATTTTGGACTAAAATGATATGTTCAGAGGTTAAACTTCTGCATTATTAAAGATTAAACTTTTTCTATTCATTAACAAAGTACAAAACAACTTAAAACACTCAAGGGAGTGCTACACTAGCAAAAGAGTCTGTGAGGAGGGTGGAATGAATTTCACTTAGGTATCTACAGTACTGGTGTCAAAAAAAAATCGACAGTCGATGGAGAGAGAGCACGTGGGTTTTCTAACCAAATTTGGGAGTCTGACTTAGGATGAAGTGTCCCCAGAGTAGCTGCTTCTTAGCAGGACTCCATTTATAGTCAGCGGAGAGAAGCTTAGTATAGATGTCTGCAGTGCAGAATCTAGCTTGGGCAGGTGAGTTCTGCTCTGCTCACCCTAAAAAGAGAAGTTTTTATCCACAGAACATGGAAGGCTCGAACCTTTTCTACATCCAAGGCATCTGATCTCTCAGATCCCACAGCACATGACATATTCACAGTCATGTTCCAGCTATTTGTCCATCCCTTATGCCATTTCCACTTGCACCAGCTCACTTCTTTTACCTCTGCTTTCTCAGTGTCCCTGCCCTTCGCTCCTCCTAGTCACCAAGCTGTGGATACAGGAAGACAGGACAGGGTTTCTTTCACAAACCCCTCAATATTAACCATCCAAGAGGAATTGCTCTAGCTTCTCCCCACCTTCCCATTCCAGGAGCCCTGTCTATACCGCTTGCAGGTGCAGCGTCATGGCATCTAGCAAGTCTTTTTTCAGTTCCTTGACTATCCTATGCCCTTCTTTCTCAGGCTCTTTTCCATACATTTAAGTCAGGTACAACTTCAACACTTGTGAGAGAATGTTTATATTGATATTGCTCTAATGTACGATTCATTTTTTTATATTGCTGCTGATCTCTGAAAGTCTCTTTACAATTTGTTCTGGAATGCAAATACTGAAAATTTACATCTTGAAGATAATGCTATAAATATCAGTAAAACATCATTTCACTCTGATAGCCTCCCTTACCATTAGAGCGTTCATTCATTATAAAGTGAGTACAAACCTACTCAGTACCACAGAGCTCTAATCTTTGATCCTGACTGTAGGAATAAAGACATGATTGCTGGAAGAAAGCTGTTTTAAATGCACAAAAAAGATATCTACAGTATCTTAGTGTTAAATGGCACTAAATAAAATACATATTGTGTTTACTTCATTGCTTCACATACAGTTCTCTACAATCATTCTGATACCGGAAGCACAATAAATCTTAAATACTTAAGCACGCTGTGCTAGAATTCTAGGCTATGCGAATATCAGTAGGTGTATTTAAATTTCTTCCTAAAGCCCAGCTTCAGTTGCTGTTGGATACTAAATTTCACAAATAATCTTAGCTTTCACGTCATGCCTACTATATAACAGTAGCAGCTACGTTAGTCACTGAGCAGTCCTTGCGAGTCAATAACTATCTGTCTTACTTCTAGATAAGTGAAACCACGTTCTGACAGCGCTGCCCTGGTGGGAGTATTATCGTTCGGGGATCACTAACCCTGGTAAAAATGAATATATAGCATTCTCCAGAATCACAGAATATAAATATCGTCAGTATCGGTGATGGCTCTTGGGAAATGGATTATGTCCTGCCTACACCTGAAAAGTCTGTCTGTTTAAAGGGAAAAAAAAAAAAAAAGGCAGCTCTTTTTGGCACTTTTCCAGGTGTGATCACTAATACCCTCATTACATATCAAATTTAAAGAGAAACAATGAAAAAATGTTTGTGTGGTTCTCATAAATGTTAATCGTGGTATTGGTGATCCACCCCTTTTGTGAGTGAGCAATTCCACTCCAGTATCTTTGCAATTCATCGTTGATGATAGCCTGCATCACAGAAAACTCTTCTTTTTTTTTTTTTTTTATCCTGAACCCCTGCATGATCCATGCCCACGGGGTTTGTTCCATCTGCTGAAGGCCATCATAAGAACATGAGGCCACTGACTCATAGAGTGAGATCAAGCATTTGATAGCCTGCTTTCCACTGCCTTAATATGTCTATAACATGTTTTCCTTCAGTACCATTATGTCTGGTTTTTCCATGTTTCGTCACGCATTCACAGTAAGTAGTAATCTTCCAGTTTCTTGGACTATACATTTTTTGTGAATCTTGCATTATTAGTGGGTGACACTCTAAATACATCGTGGGGGTGAGACTTTGAGCAGGAGTTGGAGCCTGGTCAAATCTAGATGTTGTCTGACTCTGGCTTGGTGGAGCCTTTTATGTTAGGTCTGCAGAAAGTGGTGCTCTGATCCTTTCAAAAGGCTACAGAAACTTCATAAAGGCACTCTATAAATTAGTGTATAGGGCTGAAGCATCATCACAACTGGTGCTCTTTCGGTACAAGAAAATCCACTTTTTCAGCAAACAGTTCCATATTTGTACAAAATTTGTATTTGTGCGAACACACTGGCTGACGTGTTGTTCATTATGTCTGTGTCATAACTGATGAAGGTGAGACGCCATTCAATGAAAACAATTCAACCTGTCCTATTATATATCCCTTTTAAAAGGGTTTCAACTATGATGATTGCTAAGTATAGGGCAAACGATCAGGCAGAAGGCTATAGTAATATGTTAATTAAAAGCTTGATGGAGAACAAGGAAAAAAAAAAGAAAGAAAAAACCCTTTTTTGCCTCAGGGGAATGGAAGCTGCATGCTGTGGTGCACATGGTGTATGCTTGCCTGCAACCATAAAAATACACTGTTCCCATGGTGCTTCCTGTATCTAGTGTGAAAAGAGACAAGCAATGAGACAGATAAGGGAGGAAGCACTTAATTTCCCTTCTTTCTTTATGCGCCCCCAACACTGCTACCTTTGGTGGCCAAAGTTGAAGTGTCCTCAATTTAAAAATTAAATAAAAAAAGCCACGTCCTTTCCTATGGGTGTCACAGTCAAGCACAAGTGTTTAATTATGTCTTAATTCCCTCATCTGTTGAGGTAGACAAGTTTTTGGGTGTTATGAATGTTAGCTAGCTTTCATGGTTGTGAAATAAAAAGAAATAGAAGCCACATTTGTGGTTTATGGATGCTAATTGCTGCTGCATTTAGGTGTGTGAAAGGGGGCGGTTAAAAGGCTGGAGTGAGACAGGAGAGGATGACAAACCCTCGCTTAGGCGCGTACTGAGGTTCCAGTGGTGCTGCTAGCACACGCACTTATCTGCTTGAAAAGGAAGTGCCGTTTTTTATCAGAATATTACATCTCCCAAGCCCAGATCGAGCCCTACCGCTCATGGGACTCAGGGGTTATCTCACAACATCAGCAGTACTGTGCTGCAGAAGTTCACTTGACAGGGGATTTCTGTAAGTGTTAAAACCAGGCAGGGAGTCTGCACTGCTTAACTGTGTCAGGTCTCTCTGCTTTGGCGGCTGTGCATGAACTGAAAGTCGCATCTGAGCGTTATCAACAAAAGATCCTCTTGACTTTGTTTTATGGCTACAGTACTACACTGTCAGCAGCAGGAATGCTGCCAAGCACGTTCAGTGACATCAACACTGTTGTGTCACCACAGCCTGCAAATGATTGACATCAGCTTTGGACTATCCCGTACAATGGGTAGCCCAGAGCACCCAGGGCTGAAAGAGAAACTCGGATATTCTGATTGCCTTGAAATAATCAGAAAAGTGCAGCTGTTTCTTATTCTAATTAACCCATTATAGTTAGCAGAAAATAGAATTGGGTTTTGAGGTATCCTGACTATCGGTGTAGCTATCGGACAAGACAAGGTCTGGAAGAAGAGCGGATGCACAGTGTTATTCAGTAGGTGATGGACTCCTTTCCATAACTTTTTAAACTGCATTTTTCTTCACTTGTTCTACAATGTGTATCTTGGTTTCATACAAAATAATTCCCTGAAATTAAAAGTGAGATAAATACTTATTCCTTTGGCATGGGAATAAAATCTAGTCCAGGGTAGATGAGTTGTAGTGTGTTCCCTCCCCACCCCCCCAGCAGGAAATAAGTGAAGACGAAGAAAACGGCCCTAGGAACTCAAATCACATGTCATTGTAGAAAATAATCCATTTTTAGAAATATGGGTTGGTGGAAAGGAAATCAGTTAATTAAGGTGACTCATGTTTTGCCCCCAAACTAGGCTGTTCATTTGGCACAAAACGTGTGAGTTTAAGGGGCAGGTTTACCACTCTTTGTGCTTCTGGAAAGGTATCAGAAAGCAGCAATAAATCCGCAAGAGTCAAAACTTTGCTAAAGTGCAGGAAATAGATCTGTGAGTGTTGGAAGTGATGAAGCTCGGTTTCCAGTGGGGTTGTGTCTTGTTGCTGGCTGACTTTTAATTGAATTATGCAAAGTTTGCATCATGTGCTTGACACCGTATTTTACTTCTGGTACCTCAGGCTAGCCTGGCTGTCTTCTCAACACCGGCTCCCATCGCGCTGCATTCAAGTGCTCCAGTTCTCGTTCCTGTTTTTGTTCCTTCAGCCGCTCTGCAGGAGTGGTTATGAACTTTGTTTAATTCAGAGCTTAATTCCATATATTCCTGTTGAACAGTCTGTTGCTGCACCTCACCTGCCAAGTGTGCCAGACACACCGACTGTTTCTCCTGATGCGCAGCACCACCTCCAGGAGTGGTTTTGGGAGCTGCAGGTACTCCTGGGCTGTCTGTTGTTTTTTTGTTTTTTTAGAATACAGCAGTTCTGAGGAGCCTCCCCCTCTGCCAGATTCGGTGTACAGGTCTGAACGTTACTAAGGGAACACAGAGTGGATGCATATGCTTCTATAGAGGACCAGGCTAAAAGTAAAACACAAGTATTTAATTATAAAAACCTCAATTTGGAGAGAATGTACTTGTAATCTAAAATTCAAGTCTCAGAATCTAGATTATTTACTACTGGGAAATTTTTTATACTCAAATCAAATCAATACACTTACTTTTGTGAAGATTACGATGTTCAAGGATTTTTAGCAACATCTTAAACTGAAGACAGGAGCTTGGTTATAAGTGTTAAAATTCCATTCACATTTATCACATATTTCCCTGTTCTTCATATTATATTATATTTTATTTTCATATTATATTTTTCAAGTATAAAACACAAGAGTACATTGCATTTTATGAAAGACTTTTGGGAGATGAATTAAAAAAAGCTAAATGAAACTACACTTTCAACTTCTTGGATTTGAAGTTCATTTGAAAAAGCAGTTGACCAGAGACGATCATGCCTGAGTGGTCGTATTAGTAATAGGTCCCTTGATATAACTAATGAAGGCGATTATCTGAATTTAACATGTGGCCTTTTTCAGTCTGACTGTTAGGTCCAGATGTTCTCTGATTAACTGTCTAATTGAAGTCTGATTTAACGGTTGTGATTATATCTGGCTTTCTGGACTTTAGGAATTGTAATTTTAGAAATGTTTTCTATGAGTGATGTTATCTTAACGGCAGCAGAAGGAAAGAACTCATACAGTTTCATCTTTTTCTGTGTTGGTTTTTTTGTTTTTTTTTTCCAAGAGGGAGACTAAAGATACGAAGATTTGAAAGGATAATGTTAACAGGTGTCATAAATAAAACAAGATACATCTGGGACAGGCTGTGGAAAATCTGGGCACTGTAGGCCCGGGGGTGCGGGGTGGTGTTCTCTGATCCTCTGTGCTCCGGTGCAACACCAGGGTATAGGCAGTTGAGGAAAACCGGCAAGCTATTGACACTTTTTTAAATCAAAAAATAAAAATAAAATCCCATGATAGTTTTAGCCTAGTGGTAACCATAGTTTTCTAGCCCGCAGTCATACTGTCTCAGGTAATAACGTTGTGTTGGCAGTGTCAGTTAAATACAGTATTTTTCATTTCCTTCCCTCAAGCACGGCCCAGTGCTGCCCGGTGCTGCTCTGCGGTTGCCCTCTTTAGCTCCCGCTTGGGCAGCACGCAGTTCTGGATAACGTTTCTCCTTTATCGCTATTCCTGTTAGTATAACTTTAACAGATTTTGGAAACCTTTTGAATGAAAGTTCTAAAAAACCCACTAGATTAGTATTAGGTAGAAATTGCTAACAGATGGGAAATATCAGGTATGAAATTATAGATTTACATAGGAATGTACATCTTTATTGATGTACATTCTTGCATTTGAATAAGATGCTTTAAGAACCAGTTACGTAACTCAAGTTTCCTGGCTCACATGAGCTTGGAGATGATGTGTGTTGTTTGATTTTGTTGTTGTTGTTGTAATTAATTGTACAACTAGATAAATTATACTGTGTTTTAATGATAGAAAGACACTGGTATTAATGAAGTAGAAAATACACATCTGAGTGCTTGGAAAATGCCTGGTTTGTTTGGTTTTTTTCCCCTCTAATTCTTAGTGCTGCATTTCAGTTTGATTTGTTTCTATTTTTGTTTCAAGTCATAATAAAAACAAGGAAACTCATTACCATAGAGCCTGCACTCCACAAAGGGGAATTATGAAAGTTTCTCTCCTATTTTTAGAAGTGAAGTTTCCACCAGGTGCATACTGAACTGTTTCATTTAGGAATTACCACTCAAGTATGCTTTATACAGTATCTAAACAAAATAGATGCTTGGGTTTTTGTACAAAAATGGATACTGAACAACAGTACTAAGAAAATACTGGAAGACACAAAGATAAAATAAAATCAAAGCCAATATGTCCAAGTAATAATTTTTAGTAAGTCAAGGAAGGGAAATCTGTGGATTTCCAGTGCATTGTAGAACAGAAGTACTGAGTGCAGTACTTGGGTGTTTTAGTGCAGAAGAATCTCCTTTTGCCTCCTTTGGCACAAAAAGGGCACCTGACCTGTGGGGACGCCCGAGCGGGACAAGTCCAGTGGCGTACGCGCTGTACGAGGGAGTGCACGTTTATTGCCACTGCATCTTCATCACTGGTGTTGCCGCTGCTATCTAGCTGAAAGCTGATCTGCTTCTAGGTGATGGCTGCTTCCTTTGTTGGCAAACACTGATCTCATAAAAGCATCGCTGCTATTGTAAAAAAAGGGAGTTTATCACTGGAGTCCGTGGAAGAAACAAAGCCATGTTGGGCCAAAAAGGCTGGAACTCCTTTCCCTTCCCTAGAATTGGTATCTGCAGTGGTGTAGAAGACAGACATGGAGAAAAGTTGCCTTATCTCTGTCTGTGTTGCCTCTATTAAAAAAAAACAACCCTCATGTTGCCGTTGTGTAACTTCACATTTTATGATTCCCCATTACTTATAGTCTCCAAATTTTCAGTATATACAGGTATGTCATGTGTAGTTGGTTTCTTCTTGTTATTTAAGGAAAAAACTTAGGTATAGCATTGATTTCCCCCCTCCCAGTTTATAATTTTGATGGGATGTACTGCAAACCTCTCTTTATTCATTAAGGAATATGGGTGTTTTTTTAATTCATGACATATCTTCCCCCACAGTGCGTTAATTCCATTGTAGAGATGTTTTTCATAAACATGCAGGATTCTGACTTTAATTTGGAAACTCCGCTGACTTTTTCAGTTTCACCACGTCTGTCTGTTTTGTTTCAAGCTGGTTTAGGTAAAGGAATCTCGCATTCTGGGAGGGGACCAACTGTAGTATGTGTACGCTGGGTTTTCGTTTTATACTGCTATTTCTGGGGACAGTTTGTGGAGATAATGGTGATGAATCATCAGTTAATACCTGTCAAATCCAGGTAGTCACAAGAATCCTTCAATATGCACATGTATAGACTCCCTTCTTGTTCGTCGGCATCTGAATCCTATTAACAGCTGTCAAAACCTGGTAAACTATTTATATGCTTTCACAATTTGTTTAATTGGATAGTTAGGAAATGGCATACAAGAAAAGCTTTTCTTTTTTCTTTTTTTTCTTTAGTCTGGCTGAACATCTGTAGCATTAGGGGCTCATTATCTCTGAATTGGCATAGCAAATCAGCAGCATCATTAAAATGCCACATTAAGATGATTAAGTTTCTTTGTTACCCAGTTGACTTTTTGCATGTGCTGAGGATTTCATGATTATGACCCCACTCCTTGTAAAACACTTGAGCAACATCACCCTTTTGTGCCGTTGTCTTTAATAGCTCCTGTTTTTTATTCTTTGTGCTTTTCATAACACTGCTGGCAAACTTTGCTTAACAAAAGTACAAAACTTACGTTCTTTTCTCTATATTTGATGCCAAGGTCTTGGATTAAATATAGTAATTGGGGGTTTTTCCTTCCGAGACTTCCTTCTAGAGAGAATAGCTAAGATAACACTCTAGCTCGTCCTAATTGTTTGCTGCTATTGACTTCTTTTTCTGTTCATGCATTTTATAGAACATATACAAGCACTGTTCATGTGGTGACTCAGTCTGAAGTTGCTACCACAGCTTTATTTTGGATTTTTTCCAGAACCCATTGTTTTTACAGTGTTTCAGGTGAAACAAAAATATTACTCTGGAGTATGTCTTTCATCTTGTAATCATCTCCCCAGGAAATGAAACCATGTGCATCAGCCTTAACGCATCACACTGGTACTTTGTTGTGTAAAATCGACAACATTTTTTTCTGCAGTGTATATTACCTTCATAAACTGCCTCAAGAAAAATAATTACCTGGGTTGGACACCATGAATGGTTTTTTCCTCTTACAACCTCTTTACTTTCCTAAGCATAGAAGAGATGATAGCACTTCTTTTTTTCAGCTGGGGGAACTTTGTTAGTTGTTGTTAGGGATAATTGTGTTTTTCCTCAGTTAAATTTCCCTTTTCTACTTGAAGTTGCAGCCGTCTTCCTCTTGGTTAAGGCGGACCAGCCTGGAAACTCCCTAATCTCATTAAAATATGTTGATATGATTTTTAAGTGACAGATACAAACCTTTCCACACAGCTGCCCATCTCCTGATCTCACAGTATTCCCTGTGCGTGCCAGTACCCAGAGCAAAAGTCAGGGCTGAAAAAGGAATTTGGTTGCTGCAGACCTCTGCAACCACCTGGTTAATTTTAGGCTGACCCGTACTGAGCTGTCTTTTCCTCAGACTGCTTTGTACCACAGCTTTCTTCTGTATTGCTGTCAGGAAGGCAAAGCAGACTCTAAATAATAACAGGTGTGTTAGGACAGAAAAATTCCAACCCTTTTAACATTTATTTGATTAAAAAAAGCTTCTTCCCTAGTAGCTTCTGCTGGCTGTTGTTTTCAGTCGTCAGAAGGTGAATTTTTCCGTGGACGTTCTTCAGATGCCTACATGCAAACTGAAAAGCACTCGAGCTTTGGTGGGATAGCACTGACAGCTGGAGTGGTGGTGATGTTTTTTGGGGGGAGGCAGTCGTGGAAAAGCCTTGATCAGAACTTGGGCGCATCCTTCTCTGTTACTATAAGAAAACACAAGTATTGCAAGCAGTCAGCATGCAATATGGAAAATGCAGAGGTAATTGTTTTCCGCAGTGGAACCATAGGATGGCTTGCCCAGTTTGTGCCAGTCAGCAAGTGCTTGCCCTGGGGAACTCAAACCAGCGTTCACGCTATGCTGCATGAACACTGGCATAACTCTGTAAAAGAGTGAAAAGCTGTGAGCCATGAACTTGTGGTGAGAAACAGCAGAAAACGGTAGAGAAGTCTTCTCAGTTGGAGGTTACAACCAGTCCTCCACTACTAAGCAATTGCATTTGATGCAGACGAAAGGTGAGACGTTAAGTAGAAAGTGGGAATTGAAATTGTTTCTGAAAGTACCAACAAGGTGCAGCTGCAATGTGTACTTCCTTTTACCGTGCTTTGCAGGATGTAGCAAATTATTTTGGAACTGCCTCCTTTTGAGGGGGAAAAAACCCCAATCAACCAACCAAAAAACCTTTTTTTTTTTTTTTTTGGAAAAGAGATTCTGCTGAAAGCTGCTTTCAGCGACTGGCAATAATTTTTCCTTAGAGCGATGGAAATGGATGTATAAACTAATTTTGAAGGAGTCTTGATAGCAGGATCACCCTCGCACCCTCAGACATGAAGTTGGCAGCAGAAGGTACCTGCAGAGGAAACCCCATTTCAGTGGAATGTAGGAATCCCCAGGCTGTGAAGCAGAGCTAGTGCTGAAGAAGGTGCAGAGAAAAATGGCCCATTTGTAGGTGCATCTAGACCTCCCTGTGACCCTCTGAGCAAACACTCAAACCTGCCTGAGCTCTCCTGGGACCAGGGCAGTCAGTCCCAATACCAAACTCTAAAAAACATCTGGGAGAGGGGGATAAAAACACACAAGATGGGGAAAAAAGCCATCCTTCTGTGGATGTCATCATCTAGGGAGAGCACCAAGAGGAACCTCGGAGTTTTCCACACTACCGCGGATTCTTGCATAGGATGAAGAAATTATCACCCACCTGTTTCTTCCGCCTCACTTCAACCCAAAGTAGGATAGATTGTCTGGGCTTAGTGCAAACATTTAGGATAGAGGAGCGGTTTTATCACTAAAATATAGTTGAAAATTTTGATTTCGTGAAAGTATTAGTTGCCAGATCTTTATTTTTCAGTGCTGCTTTTATGTTGCCACCTCATTTTCGCTGTCACCCATTGTTTGTTCTCAGCATTTGATGTGGTTTATTACTCAGAACCAGAGCTAATACATATTCAGCAGTCCATGTTCTGTACTTTGGAGAAAGGACAAGTGATTAAGTGCCATATTTAACTGTCTAACCCTCAGTTTGAGAGAGGAGCAGGTGGCCATGAGAACAATACTTTCAAACAGGAAACTATGTATTTTATCTTTTAGTGCTTTTCTTCACTTGGTAGCTTGAGGCATAACTCAAGTTTCAGCCATAGCTTAGCTCTTGTCCAGATGGAAGAGTCAGCTTTAAGCAGAAAAAAGCTGTCCTGTCCATTAGTAAGGATTTTAATGCAAGTGCTGGTAATGCTGGAGTTAATAGTGGAAGGGAAATTCAGCAACATAAGTAGGGAATCATCAGCTGTTTATATGGTGTGACCAATTTGCTTATATTTTTACAAGGCAGCATTATTGTTAGTAAATTATTAGCTACTTGTTACATTCGTCTCTTGTCATGAAATTGCATTCATTTAAGGCAATGTCTTTGGTTTTCTCTGGACATGGCTGCAGGTCCAGGAATCTACTCAAAGGCCATGGATGCTGATCGTTGTGAGTCTTTGGGTTCTTTGCCACATACTCGCAATGTAACTTAAGACGAATCTTTTAACGTTTCTGGGATACGTGTATTTATCAGGAAATCATTACCCTGCCTCTGCTAGTTCTACTCACATAGTAACCTTATGATACAGGTATCAAGATTATCAGATGCTCCTCACACATTTGAGAATTTTGGATAAAAATTGCAATTTGCAAGTGAAAATTAGGATTATTGATTAGGCTTAACTGATGAGAATCTATACCATGGGAGCACTGGAAGTCTTATGCTGGATCATACATATTTCTTAGGCATGTTTCAAGCACCAGAGGTTCCACAGGAAGATATAAGTATCCTTTTTAATTTGTGTCTTTCTGTATTTGCGATTACAGGAACAGCCTGAGACACTATAGGCTAATTGTGAGTTGTGGGAATAAGTATTTTCTTTTGAATCCTGAATAGTACCCTGTAATTGCAGAAGTTTGTGCTGTATTATAGTTCTATAATCCGTAGAAGGAAATTATCCATCGAAGATAATTAACAGGCAGGTCAATATTGTTAAAGGTTATCTCACTGTGAGTTTCATTAAGTGAACATGACCCATGAAGATTCATGTCTCAACTGCATTTCTTCATCTTTGGTTATTTAAGTAAAACTCTGAGGAAGATTGATAATGTAATTTTATGTAATTTTTGGTGAGTTTTTTTCCTAAGTTACTTCATTGTGCCTAAGATGAGCATTTTTTTTTCACTTTTGTGCTTTGTTTTACCTGCAGATGATGTGGTTAAAGTGAAAGGTGAATACAGTGAAAGAGAGGAGAGTGCTTTAAATTCAGAGCCTATGGAAAACCCAGAAGAATCTGAAATGCCTTACACCTATCCCAGAGAATATAATGAATATGAAAGCATTAAACTGGAAAGACATTCTGGTTCATATGACAACGTCAGGCCAGCTAGTGGAAAAATGAATTGTGATATCTGTGGATTAGCCTGCATTAGCCTCAATGTCTTGATGGTTCATAAGCGTAGCCACACTGGTAAATATCCCTATATTATTCTTGTAAGAGCTGAATACTGGAATAATAATAATTTGTAATCTAGACCACTTATTTTAAAAAAGGATCCCAAAATCAGGATTTCCTTGTTCTATCCTTGGCGCCAGATGTGATCTCTAGCAAGTTACTCACTTTTCTGTGCCTCGCTTTACCTACCTCTCTTCTGTCAGGATTGAATGTTAGGAGAAGCATGTTTGTGAGGCATTTTAAGAATTTTGGATGAAAGGCACTATGTAATTTAAGTATTTCAGGCACAAAACACAAGTTAGATTCGTTTTGTGCTGCCATTTCCAGTCTGTATATGTATTTCTCTTTGTGCTATACTTTGGCAACAAACCAATGAGCATCTTAGGTTTCGACCTGCAGTAAGATAAGACTTTTTTTTTTTCTAAAAAATTGCTAGCTTGTTGGAATCAGCCTCCTCCAGAACACTTATTTCCATGGAAAAACTCTACAGTGTTTTCCATAGTCGTACATATGTCACAAGAAGCTCTGACACCAGAGCTGCATGTAACTCCCACTGAAGTCAACGGAAGGGCTGTGTGTGTTTCTATAGAAAGAAATTGATCCAGTATCTCATTCTTTCCCCTTCCAAAAAGGAAAGGGTATGAGGACAGCATGATACCCACGTAACCATTAAATGTCCTTTTTTGTATGTCATTTTAAGGTGAACGGCCATTCCAGTGTAATCAGTGCGGAGCTTCCTTTACTCAGAAGGGTAACCTCCTCCGCCACATTAAACTACACACAGGGGAAAAACCTTTTAAATGTCATCTTTGCAGTTATGCCTGCCAAAGGAGGGATGCGCTAACAGGTCACTTAAGGACACATTCTGGTAAGTGACTTAAAGACACTTCATGTGTTTTAGATGTGTGTCACTAGGACACTAGGCGTGGAAAATAGTCAGTCAGCAAAGTTTGTTCAGCTGGTCTAGGTTTGAAAAGTCGACAAATAGCAGTGACCGCTCACTCTGCCTGCTGTGCTGATGGAACCATCTCGGGACTTGGCTCCGCTCTTAATGCAGAAAGAGGGCACAGGGAAACCCGCTGTCACACTTGTGTGCTGTGAGAAACGGCCAGACTCGATACCTGCTTGCAGAGAATAACTCCTTGGTATTTTCAAATGAGTGGAGCTTGCTATGCCAGCAAGCTCTGAATTTGCAGAGTAGCGCGAAGACATGCTTTGCTCGGACTTCTTTCCGTTCCTGTCCTGAGCTGTTAGGATGGCTCTAGGACAGTCATCCAGGACAGCATGACTCTATTGCCAGTTAACACCTCGCTGTTGTGTAGTGCCTTTCATCTGAATGTCTTAACATGCTCAACAAATGCCAGTGGTTTTTCTCAAGCCTGGTAGGGTGTTCCATCCGTTTTACAGGTGGGAGAAATGGAGGCACAGAGCTGAGGTGACTTGAATAAGAAGCCAGATATAAATTGATTAATCTTAGTTCCCCCAGTTCTGCAAGAGCCAGGTTGTGCTTACTCTTTGATTTTTGTATATCCTGTGTTATACAGGGGTCTAGAAAGAAAACATTTATTCTGAATGATAGATGTTATCTCTGTGCTGCACTTTACAGAAAAAAAAGGTCAACCTCACAAGAATCAAAGTTAAAAATGAGATTATCTGACATGGATAAATGAGATTCTGATTTAATCAAGACCCAGCACAGTGGTGGTGACTGTACCCCACCAGCACAATGCTAAAAACATTGTGCTTCAGACACATCGTGTGGTTATTGTGACTGAAGTTTTTAAGAGCTGGCTTCTTAAACAGTAGAAAAAAAATCTCCAAGTGAATCACATAAATAAGTGAACAATTGCATTAGCAGTAGGGAGTATGGTCTTTTTTCACAGTATGCAATGCAAGGCTAGTTACATTTGCACTGTACAGGGATGATATTTTGCCTGCGTGTGTTAGAGGACTTCTGTTCACAAAACAGTAATGAGATAATTTAGGAAGTGCTTCCAGTCCTTGGGTATGAGGCACTGGGGAAGGCTGTGTGGATATCTTGAGTTTCAAACAGGTTTGCTTTAGCTTAAATGAATTAGGAACATAATTCACTTTACAATTAATGCCTTTGGAAATGAAATGAACCTCACGTATGGTTTTGGTTTGGTTTAACTTCATCAGTTTCATGAAATTCTTGAAAAGTTCTGTATAGACAGGACCTAGGTCAGGCAGTTAGGACAGTTGCAGTCCCGGTTTAGCAGCGGTACAGTTTGTCTTCTCTAGGGAAGTTACGCCAAGAAAAGTCGTCAGCTAGAGCAGGGCGCGAGGAACCTGAGCTCCTGGGAACGGTTTCTAATTATAAGTCCTCTTCTTTTCTGGTGCTGAGCTTAGGGGATGAAGAGGAACTCTGTGTCCGGTGGGTTTCACCCTTATGTAACCCTAATTTTGTGATGATTACACTGCTCATAAACTTAACAGAAATTTAAAGCATTCTCCATGAGCTGAATATATGCTATTAGTAACTATATACTTGAATGTCAGGGAGACAGTGTTTTAGTAGTCTGTTGTTACTTTATACTGTGCTCTTATTTTTCTAGTGGAGAAGCCATACAAATGTGAGTTTTGCGGAAGGAGCTACAAGCAAAGGAGCTCATTAGAGGAGCACAAGGAGCGGTGCCGTACTTATTTGCAGAATGCTGGCATGTGTGAGGCGGGTGAGTTTATCACATTACAGTGGTTTTGGTTTTTTGGTACATTACAGCGCTTAAAAACGGGCATCTGGTAAGCTGTTAATTCACAGCCTGAGAACAGTTTTTACTACAATCATTTTCAGTAACTTAAGGGACTGTAATGTCTTACAAAAGGGTCTGGTTTAATGCATCCTTCAGGCAACTAGTTAAAGAATGCTTTTATTTTAATAACTTTTTTATTTCACAGTTACTTTGAATAAAACACCTAAAATACCTTGTACACAGCATTTCTGTAGGTGACACTCACAGTAAGTTAAATTATTCCTACATTAATGCTATTACTGGCTTATTTTATTGGTTGAGTTGATGCCCATGGTTGTTGACAACAGTTGTTCACATGTCTCAGTCCGTTTGATGCTTCCTTTTCTTTAGAATAAGAACTGTTGGCCAGAATCGGCTAGAATTTGCAGAAGTTTTAGTGGCATGGATCTAGGGCGTGGAGATGGGGTGCTATCCTGAAGATCACTGATAGATCAGCTTAGGAGGTAGTGAGAGGTAAGGGATTTCTTTAAGTATAGAGCTGTCTTTGAAAAAGGCTGAAGGTAAAATGTATCAAAACACAGTTTTTCTTATTTTCCTTTTCACAGTCTCAGTGCTGCAGTTCTGAAAATACTTTGGTGAAAAATAACTGCCATAACCTTTGAGCCTGCTTCACCTGAATATTTCAAATCCTAAAATGAACGTGTGTGATTTAAGTCCCGCAGTACGCCAGTAAATCAGGAGAGAATTACTTTTCCCATTCAGAGTCAGGGAGTGGTTGTGACCTCCCAAGAGATTATACAACTAATCTGTAGCAGAGCTGAGGCTACAATTTCAGAATTCAGGTTCCTATTCTTTTGCTGTACAGCCTTAAAAAAACCAAACAAACAATAACTTTAAGGACTCGAGCTTCCTAGTTTTGATTGTGAATTTCAAATAGAATTTTCTTTTCAAGGAAAAGGCTAAACTGAGTTTTCAGAGAAGAAAACTAAGATGTAAAAATATGCTTAGAGAGATGACAATGTTCACCAAGGCCCTTTAATAATTTTTAAAAAATAAAATTGTATTATCAAGCAGAGAATCTGCAGGCATCATCACAAGCCGGGCCTGAAAAGCAGTGTGAGGACCCGTTGATACATGATGATAACTGTGGGTAGAAGCGTTCTTACCCTGTGCAGAGTGAGTAGGTTGGTGGATCAGGCTTTATGACACATGCACACACAAAAACCGCCATAAAGAAACAACGATTTAACGAAGTTAGTGTTTTACAGTTTTTTGTGGGCTATCATCTTTTCAGCAAATGATATGTTTTTTTAGAGCATTAGTAAAAGTAAATGGTTATAAGAACATCAGCAAGTTTTGGTTTTCATGAGAACCCATACATACTGTAACTGTGGTTTTATGTTACAGTATGTACTCCCATGATGGCAGTCACACCGAGATGTCCACCACACGAAAAGAGAAAACATTGTACCTACTATAGATTTCTGCTTTTAAATGATTCTCATGGTTTATATTAATTTCAGAATAGCAACATTTCACTTATCCAGAATCTGCTATGTAGTACTTACTAAAGTAGTACGGTATGCCTTAAATTCATCACAGAGGAAATGTACGTTTCCAGTATGACATGACATGGCTGTACCCTATGCTTTTAAGACCTTCACACTTTAAAAAAAATATTGCAGTGTTTTTAGAGGAGTAGTAAGTTTTATGAAAAACAGGAACTCCAGTCTTGCTGAGGCATTCAATTCTCTGGTATCAGCACTATGTTAGATCACAGAATCAGAGAGAGGGAAGGCTGGAAAGGACCTCAGGAGGTCAGTTAGTGCATTTGATTTGGTTTTTTCCTTTAAGTGTAGCATTTTGTACTTGTGTTTAGTGAATCGGGTTTTGATTTTTGACCATTTTCCTACTTATCCGCATCACTTTGAATTTTGGTACTTTTCTGAAGTCCTTGCAACCTTCCCATATGGAGCCATCTTTAAGCGCAAGTATGCTCTACATCCCATCATCCAATAATTAAAATATTGAAAAGCGTCAGGACCATAGTAACCATTCTAGTTGCCTTTTAGCACGAGGTTTGCATGTTCCAAACATAGCAGTGTGGAAATATTTCCGAAAGAAAGGTTTTATGTAACAATATTGTTAGAGCGTTGCTTAGTCCCTGATAACAATCTCTGGTCACATTGTTCTCATTGCACAATAACTCACCTCTCTGTTCCACTCTCCATTATTTAGTGACCACATAGAGATGCTACAGGAAGCAATGCCTCTAATTTGAGCTCTGCTTTGAACTTCAGGGTTTTGTTAACGATGCCTGCATGTTCTAAAAATTATACTCGGTGTGACAGAAACCACACTATGGAAACAATTCAGTACAGGCTAAATGAGCGCGTGTTCGCGCTCTGGGCTGGAAGAAGAGTATCTGCTCTCTGTACATCTACAGAATGACACGTGGGCTATGTGACAGCACTGTTTGAGAGGTGGCTCATCATCCAGTGATTACAAGAAAACACAAGGAGTCATTCATCATAGATAAATCATGTTTACACAAAAATTTTCTTATGGAAGTGTTTTACAAACATAAGATCACAACTGAAGTGTACATACCACTGAGTAGGCACCAGTACTCAGAAGCACCACAGAGACATCTCAGGTGGTGATCAGGGAATGCCATAATCGGTCACTGGTGTTAGGTAGGTAGGAGATGGTGACCCAAGTTCAAAAGTGGTCAGGACATGGGGGCTAAGCCCCACCCTATGGCTGCGTAAAATACCCTGGTTAGGAGCTTGACTTCCGTCTAAGTCCAGAGGCACGTGCGAGAGCACTGATCAAGAGGGAAGAGGGTGATTTATTTGGTCTGCAGTTTCTTTCAGCATCCTTAGAGTTTTTGTTGCTTTCTGGCCATGCAGTTGAACCCCAGAAGAAAGAGGTGGGTGAGATCTTTTTAAGTTAGCTTTTGGGTAGAGAGAGCAGTGTTGTGGGAGAGAAGCAGTGTAACCACCTGTGTCTCAGTGGGAGCAGAGTCTGTTTCCCTAAGGCTGTACTATGAAGACATTGTCAAAGACCTTTTGTGGCCCATAAATAGAGATTATTTTTTTCTTTAGGAAAAAATGGCCATTAGCAAGGAATAGAAAATCCTAATGTGAAAGAAAAGACCCTTAGCATTAAAATAAAATGGCAGACAGACATCAAGCTGGAAGATTGATACTTACAGATGTCCCAGAACATATTATGTAGGTCAATAGTTACTGTCTCTTCAGCAATCTCCTCTGAGTAAAGACTATTGTTACCTCTGCAGGAAGCCACTTGTCTGCCCTCTTGACACTAATTTAGTAAAGTTCCCTTGGTGGCACATAAATAACATCGACAAGACAAGCAGACACTGATACATGTAGCTTCCAGTGTGTTTCTAGGGCTGGCCAAGAGGACTTAACAGAAACGTCACTCTTTGAGTTCTGTCAGAAGATAGAGAAAAAGATTCTGAAAATGTGAAATTAAAGCTTTAATAGAACGTGAGTACAACTCATGAAGTTAAAGATTGAGAAAAAAGAGGAACTAGAAGAACAAAATAAGAAAAATGAAGAAACGATAGGGACCAGGGAGCTGCTTTCATGACATGGATGAATTGTGTTGTCTTTTTTTTTTTTCTTTATGACATAAAATTTTGAATATACAGCACTGTTTGTATTATTGTCTTGTTCAGGGTAGTTGTGGGTTGTCGGAGTTTTTAAAATTTAAATTACTATTATTAATGACTTGTGCAATGATCCTGTCAAGATTACAAGCTTTCCGGGTTGGGGATAGTTCAAACCCTGAACTGCAGTTATCTAAAGATAATATAAAGAGCTCAGAAATCATATTCCAGTTTTTGGAGCATGAGAGTTAAACAGAAGTTCTGAAATTAAAAATCCCATTACATTATTCTCAAGAATTAACTAGAGCTTCTGGCCAAAATCCAAACAGATGATTATGTTCTGCCTACCTAACTTTCCCTTATAGTTTCAACTTAATCTGATGTTTTGTCTCACACTGCGTAAAGTGTTATGTAGTGTCTTGGTATTTCATGCTGGAAGTGGGTACATGTTAGTGGTTGATTGAATATATTTATGCAAGTCTTTAAACATGCTAGAGTAATTGGGAATAAAAATCAGAGTAGAGAAGCAGCATGTTATTACCTTTAAGGCATTGTGTGTGCATGCTCTCTGAGGGTCTGGTTATGTATATCATGGGCTTACAGCCTGATGAAAGAGGACTGAGGTGGTGCTGAGCTGAGCCCTGTTATGCCATCCATCCTGAGTCATATTCGTAGCTAGTATTTGTGGCATCGAGTACTTATGAAGCACTTTACATTTTCAAAATGCTGAACAAACATTAACAAATAGTTCTGGCTGAGGTTTGGTGAGTCATGGTTTGTGCTGACTGAAACTCATATGATATCAATAACAGCAATAATAAACAAGTAAGGAGTGACTGACTGAAATTTATAGGGAAATGCTGCACACTAAGCTATGGAGGGATGATACTGTGTTTTTATCACTTGCTGTACTTAGCAAACTGCAATTTAAGTCCAGTACTTACTAAAACTGCATTTAGCAGGACTGAAGTGATAGCGGAGTGCTTGTATCGTTTTCCTCTGGCCTTACTTCTCTCTTAGGTAGATTATGCTTCATGTATTTAGGTACGCTAGTGCGATAGTACACTAACGCAGCAGCCAGGATTCTTTCACCATGAGATCTGACCTTCCGTATTACCTTGGGAAAGTAAATTACCCTTCCTTGCCTTCATTTTCCTCTACTTTGTTACCAACTCTTAAAGGCATGGGCAGTCTCTTAAAAAGTATCTATAGTTTTCACCACAGTGGTCCCTAATGCTGAAACTCTTTGTGCTCTTTTTAATATAAAAGTACCACTACGGATACTTGTTCTTCAGGCGAGAGCAAGGTTTTTGGGGGGAAGCCGCAGCGGTTATATTCAGTATTAGTCTGGCAGTAGTGATATGAGCTGGCAGTCCTTCAGCCTGGCTGATCCAGCTCGAAAGCCTGTGCAGCCTTCATGAGGTGAGAGCAAGCAGTAATTTCCGTGAAGTGACGGGCGCTGGCTGGCACGGCTAGAGGAGACTCTGGAAAATGGTGAGATCCTTGTAACAGTCAGTGGCCCAGTCTCAAGGGAGTGATCGTAGGGCACATCTACTTTTCCTAAAATTAGAAATTCTGGAGGTTGTAATGAGCTTTAAAACACCTAGTGCTTACAAGTGTGCCAGAGAGAAAACATTCTTAACTAGTTTTAGCTGTAGCATTTCGGAAGAAAAACTAAGTGATAATAACACCTGGGGAAAAAAAAAGTTAAAGTGAACACTGAAAGTTATATTGTTTTGATTTTAATGGAACATTGATATATTTCATACAAGTTTCTTAGTGATTAGTTGAGAAGATATCTACGTATGACTGATATCTAAAGAAGTGCAGCAAGAGGACTGAATGTTTTATATTGAAGTTTTGAAGCACTAAGTCTGCAGGTGTCACACAATCTTACTCAGAATAAAAAAGAAAGGCTAACAGAGGTTATATCTCCATCTACGTTTTGTAACCAGCCCTTCCAGCCAGTTTATTTTACACTTCCTCTTGCTAATGAAGATATTGGGTTTGTATGGTTTATGCTCTCCTTGCTTGAGCTCAGGACTGCAAGATTAGTGTCTGTTTCTGTGCTTGGTTCCACTGACCACAACTGGTGCCCAAGACGCAAAGAGCAAGAACGACAGAAAAAGCAAAACAAGTTTACATCAGATCTCCAAACTGTTTCCTCCCAGTCAGTGTGGCAAACTCCGGAGATTAAACCATTCATCTCTTCCTTTTTTTTCTTTTTTTTTTTTTTTTTTCCCCTCCTTTTCACCTACGTGTTGTGTTGTTTTTTTTTTTTTCTTTTCACATTTTCCAAACTAGCAAGCGTGGAGGCAAGGCACATCAAGGCAGAGATGGGGAGTGAAAGAGCCCTTGTGCTGGACAGGCTAGCAAGCAACGTGGCAAAGCGAAAAAGCTCAATGCCTCAGAAATTTATTGGTAAGAACAAAAAACCTTTTCATGTGCAACAGTTAAATATGTGCAAGTTGGTAACTTATAGTACAATGCCTCTGCTTATTTTAAATATCCTTCTCAAGTTTCTAATCTAATCTAATACAAAAGAATATAAATAAAGTAACTGATTAATCTGATGTGTTTTTAGTGATTTGTTGTAAGGTTTTGATTAAACTAAACTGTTAGATACTTAAACTGGATGGAAGCTGCTATTGTGCTTTGTGTCTATTTGTGTGGGCAATTTATAAATATATTTTATGAGCTTCCATGTGTTGTTTTCTGTACCTGTGCATTTGAAATGTTCTCTGCTAGGTTCTTTACAGGAAAAGAACAGGAAGGCTTAATGCTGTTAAGAGCCGAGTGCTCTTTCTAGTCAGCAGGAGTTGAAGATACTTGCAGGATGCATGTGCGGAATAAGGCCTAAAGACAGAAAAGTATTGAATTTCTGTTAGTCATCCTGCTGAATTTGAATATGATTAAAAAATATCAAATCCTTTCTTGTGGTAATTTAAGCAACAAGATGTTTCCATAGCATTTTCTTTGCATTTAATTTTATATGATCAGAGTTTTGCATGCTGGGGATCTTAAATACTAGTTTGGCAGGTTCTGTGTTTCAGTGAACGCTTGATCCTCTTGGCTAGTCTTATTTCATTAACGTGCCTTTTAAGAAAATAAAATGCAACTCTCGTGTCCTGAGTAAAGACCTTAGTCAGCAGTTGTATAACATTAGTACTAGTGGTGCCTTATTTGTTATGTTCTGTATGGTTTCTAAGGTACTGAGCGCGTATTTTTCTCAATACAACCTTTACCCTCAGAATAGGGGCCTGGGTGGTGGCTGGTGTTCACACACATGACTGGGGAGGGGAGAAGCGTGGGGCTGAGTGTGCAGGCAGGGAGCAGCTGCTGTCAGACAGACCCACCTGGCAGAGGGATGTTCTGAGCACCTGTCTTGAACGTCTGGGGCTGAGGTCCGAGCCTAGGTAAAGGTATGCGGCTAAATCCATAGATATATATCAAAGCAACTTAATTTTTGAAGGTGATGTAGCTCTTACTGGATTCGGTGGGTAGCACTGGTAACTTTTATTTAGACATCTTAGTATGGCTTTAACAAGGTCACCTTTTTATACAGGAGTGAAGTAACAGCAGCACGCTCCATCTGAGTGCCTTTGGGTACTTAATATTGAAACTGTTGACTGTGTGACTTAGACCTTACATGTCATGCTGTCATTCAAAAAGTCATACTAATGCAAATGTTTTTCAAAATCTTTAGTTTCCTTTTTTTGTAGCACTGAGATCAGCTTCACCCTATGTTGTTTTACAATTGCTACCAATTCAATCTTTATGTATTTTATTAAACACATCTGCAGCAGGACACAACCACTCAGCATACGCTTAAAGTTAAGTACTAGTGTTTTTCTGATTTGTTTTAGCAGATACTTGTTACCATATGGAATAGATCCTTTTTTCATTTGTGATTGTGCTCAGCAACAACGTGGTCTGCAGATGGCATGAACTGATGCTGTGTCCTGCAAGGGTTTTTGTGGAGAAGTTGGAGGACCCAGGGCAGTTCACCTAAAGGAACAAAATAAGTGATTTCTGAAACTCGATGTTTTTCTAGAACCTGTGTGATTGGCACGTTCTTGTTAAGTAATGTGTGAAAAAATTACTCACTTAGTCCTTTTATCCCTGGGAAGTATGTTTGCAAGAGCAGTCTGTCCGACCTTGATTTGACTTTTGTGACTTTCTGAACTGTGTGTGTAGGAGTGCAAATCTGCCAGGACAGCTTTGTGATTTCTTGGGAAACGGCGTTCTCAGAACGGGTGCTGATTTTTCATTTTGTCAGGAAGAAGGGATAGAGATGTATACTAACAAGGCATCTTTGTTTGGCTCATTTCTGTGAATGAAGCCTATTGATCAGAAAAAAAAAAAACAACTTTATTATTATTTGAGGGCTCTACAGAGATTCATACAAGCACTGGGAGTCTTGCCCACTGTATTTTTTTCACATTTTCATCTTCAGTAGCTACCTCGTGTGCACAAGTCTCAACTAAGGACACAGATCAGCAGACCGTGTGCTTGACTTTTCCCCTCTACACTAGGCCCCCCTTCAAAGGCTTCTCCTGCAAAGATTTTGTCCTCAGCTTTTCCTTTAGTTATGAGGGACCAAGGATTTGAATGGAAGTTTATGATTTTGTGTTTCCTGTTTTACTGTGGATTTCTATTTTGCATGTATATGGACCAAATCTAGAAACCCTGGCTTTTTGTACTTCCTAGTTTGATTAATGAACAGATATTTAAAAAAAAAATAGCCCAGCAGAATAGCTAGCTGCCTGTGCTGGGGGTACTTCACTGCTGTGTAAAACACCATGGGGCTGTATCTTCAGTTGACGCAAGTCGAAGTAACCAGTGCAGTCAGTGCATTTCTGCCAGTTTACACCAGCTGAGTATCTTGACCCACAGACTTCTATTTCTTCCTTTTTAAAAACAAGTTCTCCCTGAGACCAGGAGTAACCCAGTATTTGTCATAGTGGTAAAAGTGCTAGTGCAGTTCTGACACAGTAAGAAACACCATTATCCCCCAGTGTGCAAAGTCTAATGAGAACTTGCCTGCTTTGGTTAGCACAGTGGCAGGAAGCAGGCTCACTCCCTGTTTCCAGTGTCCGCACCTCATCAGGCTGCAAAAATCTACATACATTTTAGAGTAAGTGAAGCATCGCTGAGCAGCACATGAGAATGTGTCATACGCTATGGCTCATGTGTGAATTTTGAAGGGGAAAGCTTTTGCGTTGCACTGAGACAAAGAAAAAAAAGAAAAGAGGAAAGATGTTCTGCTAACCAGTGGCTGCTTTGCAAATGAGCACTAGAGAACCTGTAAATTTAATTTTTAATGTAGTGTTTTTCAATAACTTTGTGGCACTTCCCCTGTACCCAAAGTATCTGAGAAATGTCGCAGTCAGGTTTGCAGCTTGGTCTCTTGCCCTGTCGTATAAGGAGTCTGCTTCTGATGTGTCGTGGCCTTCTGAAAGCGTACAGCAACATGACACGTTAATATACCTCAGAAGAGCATTTGGGTATTTGCATTTCATTTGGTATGACTGGCAATTTAAGGGAGGCAGAATGGGCTATTGTGGGGATTTTAAAAAGCCACCAGGCTAGTGGAATAACAGAATACTGTGAGAGCCTCAGTGATCATACGTGGTGTTTTTTGTGTCTTATGATGGTGACTCCTAACCCAAAATTTATAGGGAGTCCTGTATATTTTTGCTTTTGTTGCTTTTTTTTTTAATTTCAAATTTGTTAACATCTTTCAGTTGCCTGGAGCTGGTTTTATGAGTCATACAAATGTGTTATATCGTTTTGTTTCCTTCTGTGTAAAGTTGGATCGCAAGTTTTGTTGAGGGTTGGAAGCAGTTACACTCTTGTGGTTCACTAACCTTTTTGAGTGTGTTATAAGAGAAACGTGAGTTCCTGGTTTTCTGCCTCTGCAGTGAAACCTAATGAGTTTCATATACATTGAGTCATGGTGTTGACAGGTGACTGATAAACATCTGCACTACTCGAGTTACCGTAACTAAAAGATTAGTGGATCTGATGTTTGCGAGTCACTTGCACGTGAAACGTTTGGTCTGGTCCATTTTTTTAAAAGCTGTGAACGATTTTGTTTTATGTAACCGTAGAATTCAGTTACTTATTTCTAGACGTTCACTAAAAAAGTGACTTCAGTCCTTTTGGGGTGCAGTTTTATTTCCTCCCTGTGCCTGGCATAGAGAAAACTAGCTGCAGCGTGCTGCCCAGCCCACCCTGCCTTGCCTTAGTCCTTGCTAGAAGAGGTGTGAGCAGAATTTCGGGTACATGCTCTCTTAGCTCTCCTCCCGTTCTAATTTAGAGCTTACAAAGCCCTAGCACAGCCAGAGAGGAATACGTTTCACGCCTCTTTCACTAGCCCCACATCGAGTGACCCTAAATGTGTTCTTCTATACATATATACGTAGCTGCCAGTGTTAGATTATCTGAAAACCTGTGTGGAGTTCAAAGAAAGCAGGCGTGGCGCAGAGGAAGCTGCAGTTGTCAGAGGACGGTGGGGAGAATTGACTTCAGTGTCCAAGGACGTATGAAAGAAGACTCTATCGGACGGGTAAACGGAATGCAAAGTGCATCAGATCTCAGCTGGCACTTGTCTTCACTTTTTCTATTAGAGAGGGGTACGCTGCGCGGGGGACGAGCCAAGAATGAAGAGTTGCAGTCTTGGTATCGAAAATTGAGTGTTTTGGTTCATTATCCTTTAGCTCTTTTACAAGTATTTTCATTGATGATTATTTACCTTTTTCTAGGAAAAAGGTGAGAGAAGTTAATCTATGGAAGCTTTGATAATATTCTTCCCCTTAAATCCCAGAATAATTTAAAAAATTTAATGATGATTTGTCCAGTAAGTATCCTCACCACCTCCTTTATTAAAATTTTGCTTCCAAGGCTGGACTTCAAAAAATAAATAACAAAATCCCCAAAAAAAGTCCCCACCCAAAAGCTACTTGTGTATATGAAAAACAGCCTCTTTCCGCAGAGAACATTTCATGCCTCTCTACTTTCCAGAGACTGCTGCCATTTAGAGAAGGCGTCCCGGAGTTTAAGTACTTCTTTACCCCCCCAGGTACTTTAATAGCTCTCCTCTCTTGCAGGCGAGAAACGACATAGTTTTGATGTCAATTATAATTCAAGTTTCATGTACGAAAAGGAAAGCGACATAATGCAAGGACGCATGATGGACCAGGCCATAAACAACGCCATCACCTACCTTGGGGCTGAAGCCTTGCGCCCTCTTGTGCAGACGCCACCAGCTCCCACCTCCGAAATGGTCCCCGTCATTAGCAGTCTGTACCCCATACCGCTGACCCGCGCCGACGTGCCCAACGGCGTCTCGCAGGATGCGGAGAAGAGCCACCTGAGGGACAAAAGCCTGTCTTCCGACAGAGGCCTTTCCCCAAACAACAGCGGCCAAGACTCCACAGACACTGACAGCAACCACGAGGAGCGGCAGAATCCCACCTTCCACCAAAGCCAGGTGATCCCCGCTCAGGCCCGCAACGGCCTCCAGTCCTTGAAGGATTTCCCGAGGCCGTATGACATCATCAAGCCACCTGCCATATGCCCACGTGATGCCTTTAAGGTCGTCAACAAGGAGGGGGAAGCCATCGGGGCCTACCGGTGCGACCATTGCCGCGTCCTCTTTTTGGATTATGTGATGTTCACCATCCACATGGGCTGCCACGGGTTCCGCGATCCCTTCGAGTGCAACGTCTGCGGGTACAGAAGCCATGACCGATACGAATTTTCCTCACACATAGCACGAGGAGAGCACAGGGTAGTACTCAAATAAAAGGACTGGTTTTCCAAGGTCAAAGGCTTTGTTTTAGATCGGAGGGGAGGCTTGTTTCTTTGGTTTTTAATTAGTATAAAGAAATTTTTTGAGTATTTTTCTATGCCGGTTTTTAAATGAGTGTCACAGGGAGGTGACACCTTTTTAAATTTTTCTTTAAAAATAATTCTGTAGCATCTCTGCCTAGCTGCTGTGGTGAGTGGTACGGTATAAAATACCAGGAGCAGAGACCGATTTTTATATGAACTTTATTTTTGTGAAAATTAAGAGCCATTTAAGATGTTTTTATTTTTTAACGTGCATTTGTTTTTATAATGTGTGCTTTAACTCAGCGCAGAAGGTTTTTATGCCCTGCTGCCAGTTTCCCTGCTTGGTCAGATGTGTAGTCAGAAGTATATAGGAGGAGCTTTTTCTAGCTGTTACAATCCCGATGGTCTTCAAATGGCTAATCACCGAAACTAGGGAAAGGCGTGCCCGGGAGGGATTATTAATTCCTCTTTAAAGGTTTTCCCCTAAGTCTTAAAGAGCATGTGGCCCCACCACACTTTCATTTTTCTTACCCCTCTGTTCACTTTCGTTAAAGTCACTCCCACATGCATCTTGCTCAGTAATAGCAAAATAAGAAACGAGACCTATTTTGGGGTTGGGGCTTTTTAACAGTATGCATTTTTGGGATACCCAGTGAGGTCATCGGTAGGCTCATCCATGCAGTCTGGGGGAAATCCTGATTTTCATTGATGGAAAGTCCTTTCTGATGGGTGCCAAGAACGAGGACGCAACTGCTCTGTGCGTCGTGCCCCCCGCCTTGCTCCTGCTCAGCTCCAGCAGCAGAACTCGCGGCCGTGCCGTCCGGTCGGCAGCCGGCCCCGGCACGCACCGTCCCTGCGGACGGCGTTGGGCTGGGCGCCGGAGTCGCCCTGTCCTGGCAGCCGACACCGTGAGAATCTGCGTACGCGAATGTGTGGGAGCTGACAGCTCAATCGCACTGTCTGCTTTTACGTGGGGATATCCCTCGGAGTGAAATGCGCTGTTTTGCAAAATGAGTATTTACCATTACTTTGAAGCTGGTTTTTAAAATAGTTCTTTTAATCTAATCATTGCTCTGCAGCTGTATTATTAGTCACTGTGCTGAAGATATGAATTTGATAACAGTTTTGCTGAGTGAATGTTTATTGTTTGCAAAATATTTTTGTATAATGTAGAGTTAGGTGTGTTCTGATGGACGTTGTGCATCCATTGTACCGTTTGATATCTACATTGCTTCTGTACTTTTTCAGCGTTGCCGTGCCCATACCCAAGGTGATCCATTGCGTTTCCATGAGGTGGGGCACAGGGGCCTGGGTGGAGTGCCGAGGGTCAAGAAATACCAAATTTCATTCTTCCCTCTGACTTGGGCTCACTCTTTTGGCTCAAATACTTTCTCCCTCCCTGAATTTTAAGGTACAAAAAAGAAAATTATGTTCGTTTTTCCCCAATAAGTGCATGTCTGAAGAAGGATAAATGAGTCTGCAGAGTGCTTGAGTATCTAAAGTGCTGTAGAAGTGCTGGAGCCTGCTTATGGTTGGAGGTAAGGAGAGCTCTCCCACTACCTTGTGTGACGCTACATGCGTCGTTACAAAATAGGTTTAGGATCTTTTCCAATAACCAGTTTCCCATCATGAGGCACATACGGCGCGCGGGTGGGTGTCGGTTCTTCCCCGATGAATACCCATTGTCCTGGCGTGACAAACGATCCTTCTGTGAGCGAGGCTGCAGTTCCACCGAGGGCTTAACCCGGTCGCCTGAGGACTGCCCGGGCTTGGAGGGGCTTCAGCCCATTCCCCGCTTCAGTTAGGGTAAATTCTTCGACAACTCCATCTCTCCTGCAGCATTTTCGTGGGGGAAGCGACTGTTACACGCACATCGTGGCTGGTGAAAATGCTCCTCACGGTTCAACAGAAATGAATAAGATTACGCGTAGTCAAACGTAACTCGTCGTTTGCACAGGAAGCTCCTCAGATTGCCGAATGTGTGTCACGCAGCACCACCCGTTTCCTTCTCACGCTGCTACCAAATCCCTGAAAACACTCTTCAGATTACTCTCCCACTCTTCACTTACCGCCAGGCAGGGCTTCAGCCACCCACCCTTGCTTCCCAGATAAGGTGAGCAATCAACCGCTGCGCCTCCGAGCCGCTCGGCCTGAGCAACGCTGCCAGCTTCTTGAGAGGAAGGAGGGAGGTTTTCGCAGCGTCTGGCCTAGACGTCACCGTTTTCCCACCGCTGCCCGGGCAGAGTCATAATTTCAAGATAGGCTGAACCAAAAGAAGTTCCTGGGGCTGTCTGGAGTTGACGCGCGGTAACCTCCTTACCGCTCTGCTGGGGAACGATCGCATGTTGTGGAATTTCAACCCAGTCATTTATTAAAATGTGTATGTATTTTTATGAGTACCGTCTATCTGCTGTGTGATGCTCGCCCAGCGTGTGCCTGCGACTCCCTGAACCAGGGCCGGCTGCATCCTGGGAGCGGGGCTGGAGAGCTGGACGCGCCGGCCCCCTGCGGTGCCAGGATCAGACCCCTCCGTGTGCCCCCCTTTGCGTCGGGGGACCCCGCTGGTGCGGCAGGACCCCCCCTGCCGCGCTGCCCCTCGTGGGCCCAGCCCCGGCCGCGCCGGCGTGGCAGGCAGGAAGCCCGGCGGGCCGTGCCCGTACGTCGAAGGGCCGCGCTCGGTCTCGAGCAGGTCTCCGAGCTCGGAGGAGCTTTGCAAAACACCTCACCTGGGAAAATGGAAGGGAAAAAACCGTGGGTATTTGTTGTGAGCCCGATTTATTCTGCTCCTGGTTTGGTTATTTTGGTACGAAACAAATTCCTGTTTAGACCGTTCTCTTTGAAGGGGCTCCAGCCAGCTGTTCCGTCTGCCTCGCTTGGTTTCTTTATTCGCTGCTGAACGATGCCCAAACAGCGGGCAGCACAGAGGAGGCTCAGGGAACTGGCTGTTAGCGTTAGGAAACGAGCCTCTTGTGCTTGAAAGTTTATTGAATTTTCTAAAAATTTCAGTAAACTCTCGTGTACGTAAGAGTTGGAGGGGCTGTGGGTGCTGCGCTGTGCTTCGCTGCTCTCCCACGCCAAAGCTCGTTCCTTGCAGCCGGGAAAGCGGAGGCGATCACAGAGCTGGCAAGGGAAGGGCAAGCGGTGGCCGGCGAGCAGGAGCGAGCTCAGGGGAGCGGTGCCGGGGCTGGAGCTGCGCGCGTCTGTCGCCTCCGGGATCTGCGAATCACAAAGATGTGATGAAACCTGTCACCAGCCCCGAGCCGTGGAGCTTCCACTGGGGGCTGCCGAGCTGGTGGCCGTGGCTGTGGTTGGCAGAGCACCCACCGGTTCCTCAGGGCAGTGCCGATACACTCCGAGATTTAAAGAGAACGTGGTCTGCTCCTCCAACTGCTGAAAAATGGCATCGGTCTTTAGTGTTGGTTAATAGATGAATGATGTGGCTTCCCTAATCTCCCCAGCAAGCCCAGGACAAGCGTTCGAGGGAGGGGATCGGCCCAAATTTGTCCCCGGTAGAGCAGAGGCGATTCCCGCGGGATGCCCTGGGCGCCTGCCCGAGCCTGCGGGCAAGCAGCAGCTCCCAGCCGCGGGACTCGCTCCTTGCGACGTGATGTGTCACGAAGCCCCGTCCTCCTCGCCCTGGTGTTACCGAGCACAGTCAGAGCGAAACCGGCCTCCGGCGGAGATGCGGAGGAGCGAGGAGCCCTGATGTGCACGTCGGCGGTGGCCTCGGCCGGGCGCTGAGCCGCGGCGCTGGCAAACGCTTGCGGCCGGGTTTGCGCCTGGGATCTGCGGGTGATGCCGGGTGTGCGTGAGTGACGCTGCCCTCTCGCAGCTGGCAGCGCGGGGGAGAGGAGCGTTTGGGAAGGGGATGGTGGAAGGGGCACGCACCCCTCAAATTCCTCAAATTCCTCCCCGTGCAGCCACGCTCTTCCCGCTCCTCCTGGCAAGGCCCGTAGCGATGGCCGGTGTCCCCGTGACCGGTGCGGGGACGGGTCCGCTCCCCCGGCAGAAGCGTGGGGTGAAGGCAACGCTCAGCCCCGACGTGCCTGGACCCGCTCCAGGACGCGCTTGAAGCTCGGCGGCTCCGGCGGGCGCGGGGTGGGCTCAGGGTTTCCGTGGGGTGACGGGGGCTGCGCCCACTGTGCCGGAGCACGTCAGTCAGACGGAAACATCCCGGCAGGCGGGGGGGGGGAGGCTCACGCCAACCCTCCCGCAGCCCTTTTTTAGCACCTGTTTTAGCAGGTTGACATTGTTCACGCTTATTTCATACACTCCTGACACCTTCGACCACAAGAAGCTGGACACGCTTGAAACACAGAAAAGGGGAAAAAAAAAAAAACCAACAAACCAGCAAGTCAGAGGATCCTTTTTTTTTGGTTTACCTTCACTTCCTTCCTAGCCTGGGTGAAACGCAAGCGCCAAGAGTTGTTTTCCCCTCGCTGTGACGCTGCCAGGTAACTCTGCAGGTCTGGGTGAAGCACTGCCAGCGCTCGCAGCCCCGGGCCAGCCGGGGGGGCTCGGGGCTGGGGGAGCGAATCCCACAGCGTGTCCCCAGCCTGGCTCTTCCCTGACTAAGAGCTGGTTTGATGCTAAACCCCCCCAGCCCTCTTCCGCCTGGAACCAAAACCCCTTTAAAGCACCAGGCTTATAAAAACCTTCGGTTGGTGTTATGACAGAGAGATCCTTATCTGCTGATATGCTGTAATTACGATAGAGCAGAGAGGAACTCGTTTCCCCCATCGTGTTGAAACACGCTTGGTAACGCACAAAAAATCCTATAAAACTCTGCCGGGTGCTGAACTGCATCCTCTGAGCATCCCGGCCGGCTCCCGCTCCCCCCCGGGGATCGGTCCAGCACCCCCAGTGCCGGGAGGGGAGAGCAGGGAGGAGAGCGGCTGTGGGAGGACTGAGTCACCGCCGCCACCTCCTCCTTGTCCCAATTCTCCAGCCTTTCACTGAGTCACGCTCCTCCGCGCCGTCCCGCCGAGGACCCGCCGGCGTTTCGCAGCCCTCCGCGTGGGCTGGGCGGCCACTGCCCCCGGAGGGTGCGGGTTTCCCCCCCCAAAAGTTGGGGGGCAAAGCGAGAGCGGTGCGCGGGGCCACCTCTGCGTTTCCCTTGGGGGGCTTCGCGATGGCAGGACGGGGGCTTCGCATGTGCCCCCCCACGCGGAGCCACGTGCCCAACGCTGGCACCGCTGCGGGGGGAGCTTTGCGGCCCCGGGGCTCCCTCCCGCACGCCCTGCGGGACACGCGGGTGCAGGCAGCAAAGCTGGGCCGGGGCCGCGGCGCTCACCGGGACACCACGACGGGGGCAGCAGGTTCACGTCACGCCCGGTGCCCCCCTGGCTTCGCCGGGAGGGAAGTGAAGCCCCCGGGGAGCCGCACGCTCCCGCGCCGCCGAGCCATTCCCTCCGGCGGGGTTATATCTGTCGCCGCATTTGCATCGCAGCGAGCCGGCGCGCCTGGGCGGCCAGCGAAATCCTCGGGGGAGCGAGAGCGCGGGGAGCGGCTGGCAATTGTCACATGCGGCCTCGCCGGGGAAAGGAAAGTCCCGGCAGACAATTGTTTTTAGAAAAACCTCCTTCCGACCCGAGCGGCTTCGGCCCCTCGGGCAGAGCCTCCACCCCGGCACCCGGCGGGGCTGCGGCAAAGGGCTGGATGGGGATGATGCTCCGCGACCAGGGAGGATGCTCCCAGGCTGGAGATGATGCTCCTCAGCCGTAAGCACGGCCCAGGTGCCCCCCACCGATGGAGGAGCCCCCCCACCCAGCCCAGCCCAGGCCACAGCAGCTCCCTGTTTCCCCCCCAGCTTTGCCCGGGACCCCCTTCCCACCGCGGGCGTTGGTGAGATGGGCTGTGAGCGGGGCTGAGGCCATCGCAGCGCTGCTGCCCCCGGACACCCGCTGCCCCCTGCTCTGCTGTGAGTCCTGGGCACCATCCTGCTGCCCCCCTGCTCCCCCCCTGCTCCCCCATGCTGCTTCCCTGGGGACTGGGGGACACCATGGGGCTGGGGGGGGCTGGGGGGTCCTGTCCTCCCTCGGCCCTGTTTCCCACGGCTGTGGCTCTGTGCCGGGGGGCTGAGCCGCAGCCGAGGCCCCCCCGCTTTGTTGCTCCCCGGGGCCAGGCGCAGCCCCCCCGTCCCTGCGCTCTGGAGTGGAGAAAGTTAGTCAAATCTGCAGAAACCGCAGCAGGGGGGAGGCTGCGTCTCCACCGCCGCTTTGATGTCACCCCTGCACGTCCCGCAGGTGCTGCGCTGTTGCCATAGCCCCGGTGCCGCGGTCCCCACCACCGCTTTGCCATTAACTCGTGCGAGAAGGGGGGATAATGCAAAAATATTTCCTCTCCCCCCCCCGCCATCCTGTCCCCAAGGTGCCTGGAGCCGGCCGGGCCCAGGGAGGCCACGTGCGCGGCAGGGGCTGGTGCACGCCGCACGGTGCACGGTGCTGCAGCCGCCACCCAGCCCCTCGCACGTGGGGCTGGGGGTCCTGGCAGGCGTTTTGGGGGGGCTGCACCAGGGACCCCGCATCCATGCCACACGTGCATCCCTGCACCCTCCATCCCGGGCGCTGGCGAGGCCGCGGGGCGTCCCCCGGCTCCCGTGCAGCCGCACCGGGAAGCGCGGTGGGAGCCAGGATGGTTTCTGAGAAACGGCTCCGCGGCGTTGAATCATGCCGGGCCTCCCTGCGGTTTCCCCCTGCTCTCACCTCCCGGGCGCAGTCACGCCAGGCGCCCACACACCAGCACCCTGCGCCCAGCCTGGGGGGTGGCACAGGCTGCACCCCGCTCCCTACCATCACCCCCCAGCGCTGGAGGGGAACCCCCGGGGCAGCGCAGGGTGCTGGGGTCCCCCTGACACGCCTGCTCCTGACCTGCACCCCCCCCTGCACCCAGCAGCCCTGCACCCTGCACCCAGCCTTCACCGTGCAACCCACACCGCAGCCCCTTTGCACCCACCGTGCACCATCTGCACCCCCGCTCCCGTCCCTGCGCCACCTCCTGCACCCTCTGCACCCAGCGCTGCAGCCGAGCCACCGGCGCGGTGCCCCGTAGCCCTGGTGCTGCCCCGGTGCCGTGGGGTTCGGTGCCGGAGGGGGGTGACACAGTCCGTCGTGCGGGAACCCCCCACCACGGGGCATTGCTGACCCCGCAGTGGAGCCCGGGGGGAGGGGACACAGCTGTCACTGGTGGCCGGGGGGGGACTGGGACCGGTCCCCAGGGTGCCGCATGCCTGTGGGTGCAGGGGGCCGGGGGGGCCGGGTGTCCCCAGGGAGCGGGAGGCAGGCGGGGGGCAGCTGCCAGCCCTTCCCAGCCCCGTCACGGTCGCTGCACTCTCGGAGGAAGCCGCTCTGCTTTTTCACCCGGCGCTGGTTAAAAATACCACTCCCGATTTTAATACAGCGGCGGCGGGTGCTATTTCGGGCCGGGAGCAGGAAGCGAAACCCCACACGGGCCCCGGCCCCGCTCGCCCCCCGCCTCCGAGCTGCCCCCCGAGGTGAGGCGGGTGCCTGGGCGAGCTGCCGGGGGCCGCGGGGGCTATTTGAAGCCCAGCAGCCGGGCGCCCTCCCTCACCTTCTGGGCCTTCCAGCGGAGCAGGCGGATGGCGCGGAGGCTGAGCCGCAGCACCGCGTCGTACTTGAACACCAGCTTGTAGAAAGCGTCGGTCATGAGGGCTCCGCTGGGGTCGGCGTGCTTCAGCGCGGCCATCGGCGTGTACGCCACGTTGGTCTGGTGCCGGAAGGGCGGCCGGGCCGCCTCGATCACCCGCAGCGTGTGCTGCACGTGGGGATGTTACTGTCCCCTTCCCGTCCCCATCCCATCTCCATCCCCATCCCATCTCCATCCCCATCCTCATCCCCATCCCATCTCCATCCCATCCTCATCTCCATCGCATCCCCATCCCATCCTCTTTCCATCCTATCTGCATCCCATCCCATCCCCATCTCCATCTCCATCCCTATCTCCATCCCAACCCCATTCCCATCCCATCCCATCCTATCCTCATCCTCACTCCCATCCCATCTCCTTCCCATTCCCATCCTATCCCTATCTCCCTCCCCAACCCCTTCCCATCCTACCCCTATCTCCATCCCCGACCCCCCCCCCACCGATACCTACCCCCATCCCCTCCCCGCCCCTCTCCCGATCTACCCCATCCCCATCCCATCCCCATCCCCATCCCATCCCATCCTATCCCATCCCCATCCCATTCTCATCCCCATCCCCGTCCCCGTTCCCATCCATCAGGATGGAGCTCAGGGGGAAGGAGCTGTCGGGGCGGGACCCCTGCCCCGCTGCCGGCTGGGGGGTCGCTGCTCCTCGTTAGGGCTAATTGAGGCTTCTCGGGACAGCCCAGCCCGGCCCAGCCAGGGGCTGCCAGGCGGGGGGTGGGAAGAGGGCAGCCCCCAGCCCCACGGGGCCACGCGCCCGCCCGTCACCTCCGCGATGTCCTCGGGGGTCTGGCCCAGGCTGGCGAAGACGTCCTTGGAGTTCCTCAGGTAGAGGTTGGTGAAGATGTCGGCTGTCTCGGGGTCGGTCCGCGAGTAGTCGGCGCGTTCGGCTTCCTCGTACACCTTTGCCTCGAACTCCGTCGTCACCGGTCCCGGCTCCACCAGGCTGATCCTGCCCAGGGATGGGGCGCTGGGCACCCCGGCACCCCCCAACCCCCCCCACCCCGGGGGGCCACGCCGGCCCCCGGCACTCACGCCACGTTGAAGCGCAGCGCCTGCACCACCAGGCTCTCGCAGAAACCCTCCACCGCGAACTTGGAGGCCGCATAGACGTCGTTGAAGACGATGCCTGGACGGGTGGGGGGTCCCAGTCAGGGCTGGGGGGGGGGGGGCTGGTCCCACTGGGGCACCCTGTCCCCCCCCTACCCTGCAGGCCCATGATGCTGCTGATGACCACGATGTGGCCCCCGCGGCGCCGCTTCATGTCGGGCAGCACCTCCTTGACCAGGCGGACGAGGCCGAAGAAGTTGGTGTCCATGAGGCTCTGCATGGCCGCCAGGCTCTGGCACTCCAGGGGACCCACCATGCCCACCCCGGCGTTGCTGACTGCGGGCACGGGGCCTCAGCGGGGCGTCCCCTGGGCAGGGGGGGTCCCGTGCCCCGTGCTCCGAGGGTCCCCGGCGCACAGAGGTGTATGGAGGGTCCCTGGCATGGGATGCCCTGGGTGTGGAGGGTCCCTGGTGCAC
>VZTQ01015594.1:0-55827 GCA_013400755.1 Pelecanoides urinatrix
AGAATTATTGATACTTGGTGAAGTAAGGAGCGAGGTCAGCAAAACCGCTACCATGGACTTCTGGGGGGCAGACTTTAGCCTGTTCAGGACACTGGTTGAGAGAGTACCTTGGGAGGCAGTCCTGAAGGGCAAAGGGGTCCAGGAAGGCTGGACACTCTTCAAGAAGGAAGTCTTAAAGGCGCAGGAGCAGACTGTCCCCATGTGTCCCCATGACCAGCCTGGATGAACAGGGAGCTTTTGTTGGAACTCAGGAAAAAAAGGAGAGTTTACCACTTTGAGAAGAAGGGGCAGGCAACTCAAGAAGAGTACAGTGATCTCTTTAGGTCATTCAGAGAGAAAATTAGAAAGGCAAAAGCCCAGCTAGAACTCAATCTGTCCACTGTCATAAGAGATAACAAAAAATGTTTCTACAAATATGTTAATGACAAAAAGAGAGCCAAGGAGAATCTCCATCCTTTATTGGATATGGGGGTGAACATTGCCACCGAGCATGAAGAAAAGGCTGAAGTACTTAATGCTGCCTTTGCCTCAGTTTTCCATAGTCAGACCAGTTATCCTCAGAGTATTCAGCCCCCTGAGCTGGAAGACAGGGATGGAGAGCAGGATGAACCCCCCATAATCCAAGAGGAAGCAGTTAATGACCAGCTATGCCACCTGGACTCTCACAAGTCTATGGGGCTGGATGGGATCCACCTGAGAGTACTGAGGGAGCTGGTGGAGGAGTTTACCAAGCCACTCTCCATCATTCATCAGCAGTCCTGGTTAACAGGGGAGGTCCTGGATGACTGGAGGCTTGCCAATGTGACGCCCATCTACAAGAAGGGCCGGAAGGAGGATCCGGGGAACTACGGGCTGGTCAACCTGACCTCGGTGCTGGAGAAGATTATGGAGCAGTTCGTCTTGAGGGTGCTCACAAGGCATGTGTGGGACAACCAGGGGATCAGGCCCAGCCAGCACGGGTTCATGGAAGGCAGGTCCTGCTTGACCAACCTGATCTCCTTCTATGACCAGGTGACCTGCCTAGTGGATGAGGGAAAGGCTGTGGATGTGGTGTACCTGGACTTCAGTAAAGCCTTTGACACTGTCTCCCACAGCGTTCTCCTAGAGAAGCTGGCTAGTCTGTCTAAGCTAAGTACACAGCTTAGACGTACACTCTTCACTGGGTGAANTTGTTTAGTCTGGAGAAGAGGAGGCTGAGAGGAGACCTCATCGCGCTCTACAACTACCTGGAAGGAGGTTGTAGCGAGGTGGGGGTTGGTCTCTTCTCCCACGTAACAAGTGATAAGACAAGAGGAAATGGCCTCAAGTTGTGCCAAGGGAGGTTTAGATTGGACATTAGGAGAAATTTCTTTACTGAAAGAGTGGTGAGTCCTTGGAACAGGCTGCCCAGGGAAGTGGTGGAGTCACCATCCCTGGAAGTATTTAAAAGATGTGTAGATGAGGCGCTTAGGGACATGGTTTAGTGGGCATGGTGGTGTTGGGTTGACGGTTGGACTTGACGATCTTAGAGGTCTTTTCCAACCTTAATGATTCTATGATTCAATATATCTCTATATATCTCACTGAGGAAAATTACAAGAAAAACATACTTAACAGAGAAACCTCTCAGGTAAATTAAAACCTACCAAACATTAATTTTTCAGTCCCAAACTTTTCTGGAACCTCTTAGTAACTGCAAATTTTAAAACATTATTTTTATTTTGACAATTCTTTCAACTTTCTGTTACCATCAGAAAAGACATTTTTTGTCATGAATTTTCTAGTTAAATTTAATTATTAGCGTAAGTATGTAAGTTTCCACAACAGTAACTGAAGTTATAGAAGTTTGCTTATCCCATATTAGAGATCAGGTCAGGATCAAATAATTTCTCAATATTTGGTTTAAATGAAAGCCAGAAACACTCTGACAGTCAACAGTCTCTGAGATGCAGTGGCAAGGATGGCTCTTTTTTGAGCTAACAGGAACTTGAAAACAATTTTTTTCATCTCCTCTATAAAGGAACCTGTAATTCAGGTGATACGTAAGCTATGTAACGAAAAACTGTGCAAGTTGGGGGAAAGAAAGTAAAAAAAGTAAGTTGTCTCTTGAGCACATTCATATTTCAAATGTGTCTGTACAATTTTTTTAATAAGCATTAATAAAATTATCTGACTTTCTAAAACAACTAGTTTTGCCTTGGTTGTAGTCTGTATAATCATATCTAATATTCCTTTATGGCTTTATGCAATGCTATTTCAAACTCATGGAGATATTTCAACAGGCGACAATGGGAATTCATTCAGCCTCATGTGGAAAATAATACACTGCCTTTTTTAAAAAATTATTTAATCAGATATAGTGCCATTAGCATGGACAAAACTTCTAGAATTGGATACTGGTTTTTAATGTTTTATGGTCTACTTAAATGAAAACCATATTTAATAACTAAGAGACTGTTCACTAGGCCAAATCCATGTAACACTGCAATCCAAGGCAATTATCATTAACTTAAACTAAGAAATCACAGCATGAAGATCTATCAAAGAATGCTGAAAAATAGTATTACATAATGCCACCTTGTGGATGCTTCATAGACCTCTTAGGGAGGGGATAGAGTAAGAGTTAGACAAAGCAACAGCTTCCAGGTGGTTAGTTTGCCTTTAAAGGTTTCCAAAGAAGAAAAGTAGTAAATTTAAATAAATTTGATCTTGATTTTCCCCAAGACAGACCTCTCAAATACTTCATCAACACCTTGGAGATTTTGAAAATAGAGAAATTGAGACTGAAAACTTTCAGTGTGTTAATAATCTTAAACAAAACTTATAGCATGATTCAGTGTTTTGGTGTGACTGCTTGATAATAACACTAAAAAACCACCCTTGAAAACATTAATATTTGAAAATTTGAGATTGTCTAAGTTTGCTGCAAAGGGTCTGCCAAAAGCTTCCATTACAACACGTTGAAAGAAAATTGTGAAGTCCTTGAGTTACTTCTACATGGAGCAAGAATTTCACTTGCAAAGGACAGAAGGACACAGTTGCAGAAGACAGCATGAAATTGCCTTTGAGTGTGTGTGTGAGACATAGAAACTAAACCAATGCCTTTCAGATATACTGTTGAAAAAGAAAATGTTGCTTGAAATTTAAGCATTTTGTGTTAAGCATCTTTCAACAAATGTCATATTTTGAACTAAAATAATCCTGTTTCAAAGATGATGACAAAATACTTGTATCTATATTTTCTACATGAAATATATTTTTTCCAACACACTATTTTGGTTTTGAAGTGTAATTGATTATTTGAAATTGAATTCACCCAAAAAACTCAAGTAAAATAAAGAGAAAACTTAAAGTGAAACACGTGTTTTAAAATTACCAAGATGAAGTATTTTAACTGACCTAATCAAAATTATATTTTCATCTGATTTTCCAGTTTGAAAAACTTGTTGCTATTTGGATTTTCTAATTTTTTTCTGCTCAGTAAGATAAGTTCTCACTGACATGTACTCTGTGGCAACACTGTCAAGATTGCTGGTCTGTTTAAGGAGTTCACTGCCCTGTGAACTCAAAGTTCTTAGAGGATGTGTCTAGGTTGACTGGTACAAAACTGCTCTCCTCTCTACTGCTTTCTGGAAGCAGATTTTGGAGCAGGGTTTTTTATTTCTACCCAGGTTTTCTTGCTAAGGGAATGATTAGATTTAGCTGGGACTGATGTCTGCATATGAACCTACTTGCACAGTGTCTCGATGACAGGGAGTTGAGTGCTTTGGAGCTAAACAAGAAATGACAACCTCATAGCATAAATCCACCCTCCCACTCTTTTTGTATGGATTTTCTATGGATTTCGGTTCTCAAATGGCAAACTCTCAGTGATGACAAAACATACAGAATAAACAAGAATCACAAATTAATTCAGTGTACTCTGTTTTATTTGTATCCACGATGTTCTTTTGACTTTTAATAGTTATTTAACATAAAAAAAGCAAGTAGCTGGCCAAACTTGCTTTAAGCAAATTTGAAAACGAACAAAAGTTAATTTCATGGAAAACTAAGAGTGGATGCAATGTCTGTAAGATTTTTAAACTAATGATTTGTTGAGTTTTTCCTAAAGCACAATTAACTATCAGTATGAAAGTCTGTGGTCAGCTCACAAGCTGAAATAAATGTTATGAGTTACAGTGTATTTGAAAAGTGTACATAAAATCAGGTATGTAGGGTACTTTACAGGAATTAAGAAGGCATAAATTCATTTGTGAATGTACTATGAAATCATAAGGAGCCTTGGAGGAGTAGTTTATAATATCAGCAACTCAGTTTTCATGTCTATAAAATGATAATATTGGCCAAAGTGCAATGTGTTTTGACATTTATGGGTGAAAAACATTATTTCAGTAACAAATAAATGATACATAGTATCTAGGTATTGTCTGTATTGCGATCTTTTTCTCAGGGTTATGAATTGTGCCAAATCCACAGGCAGATAAAAAAAAGAGAATCTCAGTTTTACAGTAGACATCTGGACAAAAAAATAATGTGATAGGTATATATATGGCCTTACAGATGTTGTAGAAAAAATGGTCCTATAAACTACTTAACTTTTCTGAATTATTCTTTTTAGCAGGATGGAACTTTGTATTAGTATCTAGGTCATGAATATCTGTGATTTCTGTAGTATATTTTGTTATGTAGCATATGGTTAAGCAGGAACCCAGGAAATACCACACACACTTTTCAGATACCTAAATAGAAAGGGCAGGGAATTAACACTTATGAGTTAAATTTGATCTGACTAGGAAGAAGCATATGCACCTTCTCCTTGGCTAGGCAGATGCGTAAGTTTTGTGATGGAGGGTTTTCTTTTTATGAATGATATTTCTGATACAATTATGTTGTAAAATTATATCTATTCATCCATAAGATTCTGTTCTTCACTTTCAGATAAATAACTTGTCATTTCTATCTGTCAGGGAGTCTCAGGGCAAGGGTATTTAAGCTGTCAGCACCAATGACATGGTAAAATCATCATATCAAACATAGGCAAACTTTCCATATGAATCTAGAAATATAGTTTTCATGCTTGTTAAAAGCTGAAAGCTTTCCATCATTTCCAATATTTTGTCTTGTACTCCTTCATCCATAACTGGCGACAAGGAATGGCAACATTGGCTCAATGCTCAAAAAAATGACATTGATATGAAGAGTTGGCTTGAGATGTGCTCTACAAATGCAGATACTGCTCTTTGAAGGCTGCTTATTTTTCAAGCACTCAGTTACGACTTTCACTTTTCTGATTAAATAAAGTGATCTATATAGTAACTTTATAAATGATGGAGAGATTGGTAATGTTCTGTTCCATGTATCTGCAAATATTCAGAGAACTGTGAACTTTGGGGTGATCATCTGACAATTGGGAGACTGCTATTGCTCTGTTATTTGCCATGCTGTGATATCCACTTGTGGGGAAATACTAAATTCATTGTACTGATCACGGATTCCAGAAAAGCCATCATCTTAGTTGTGGTTCGGCTGCAAATGATATTTCAATCCATGAAATATAGATTTTGATGATGATGAAACATCTTCCAGAAACAGAAGCTAGAAATGATAAAGGTTAACAATTAACAAAATAGCAAGTGTAATACACATAAATATAAGGTGTCTATCTTCAGACTATCTATCAAACTACATTATAGACTAGTCAACTTCTCAACTGTCTTCTGAGATAAACATATTATTATTTTTATCTGAAAGAGAAGAAGCATGAGGTACCTAGAGGATAAGGAAAATTGCCTCTGGTCAAACAGAATTTGAAAGGAAAAGACAGAAATAGTATTTGAATATTGAGTATTTCATTTTTTTCACTCCAAGGACTCAATGTCATCTGCACTGTACTGCTAAACTTTTGAAGAATCAGTATAAATTAAATAACTATTTATGTACATGATTGTAACTGTGCAAAGTGAGTACAACTGTAAAACTAATGATCTGCAAACATAAAAGGGAGCTCAAAATAAATTTATTTTAAATCAGTATGAAAATGTGGTCCTACAGTTTTTATTTAATTACTGTAACATCTGTCATGGAAAACTGATCGTCTGCATGAGATAAGTGAATATGGTTGAAGGTGTCTACATAAGCACGATGATACTTAAGAATTTTACTTTGGGAGAAAGGAAATTTTTGCTTATTTAAGAGTCACAATGTTATTGAAGGCTTACGCACAGGTGAACTAGACTACTGCTCCATGTATACCGAGCAGCGCATATAAAACACTCACATGATTAGTCCCAGTCCACGTTTGTCTATATATTATTGAACTTGCTTTGGTTTTGATCCTTCCTTTCACATAAGGAAGTTATGGACCCAATTCAATGAACTAGACTAGGAAAGCAGTACAGTCAGATGATCTGTCCCTATAAATATACTATAAGCCCGAGAGGGAGCTCACATAGACCACAGCCCTAGCTGAATTACTTCCATAACAGCCCTGATTTCTCTTTTCCAAGATCTCCCCCACCACCTGTCTTGACAACCCAGTCCAGGTCTTCTTTGTCCTTGCAGTTAAACTGTTTTTCCTAACATATACTTTAATTGTTTCCCGCTTTAGCTTTCTTTTTCCTGTTGATGATGGATAAAGAGAAAAGAATACCTTTGCAACAATCTTCTCCTATTGTCCCTTTTTTCCTTAATCAAACAGCTCTAACTCTTTCAAACTTTTCTGAGGTATCACATCTTCTAAATGTTTCCTCTTACTTGTTGTCCTCCTGACATACATGATTGCAGCATCACTGCATGATTTTCAACCTTCTTGAAATTGAACATCTACATAAAAAAGGTCTTACTTGGGTTGTCCACAGCAGGGGACCAGCCCACCTGTATTTGTGTGAATTCACACAAAGTATTGGATATGAGCAGTCAAAATGAATTGTTGACTTAGCTTTTGCTGGTCAAACAAAAACAAAAAAGAAATTTTGTAGTAAACAAAAGAGCAACTCTAAGACTACCACCTTGCTGAATAGGTACAGTCTAGGGGGTCTGTTGATAAACAGGGAATTTGGTAGCAGAAGAACAGATATAAGGTAAAAAAGACTTCTTTTTATAGAGGGCAGGGAAAAAACACATAGAGAAAAATATACAGGAGCTCTCCAAAGCCACAATAAAAGAGAGTTCTCTTCTCTTCCTTTCACCAAAAGTGTTGATGTTTTCCATTAAGTAGAAATATTTGTAAAGTATTGTAAAACATAATGCTTGGATGAATCAACAATATGATACAAGAATTCAGAAGGATTAGCTGTTTGTATAAGACAGAGGAATCTAAAAATTATACAAAATATAATTTTTTTCTTTCCTGTTCTCTACCACTTTCTGTACAACAAATACTAATATTAATATTAAAATTAAAAAAAAAAGTAATACTATGGGATTAAATAAATCACATTGCTACTCCCTTGCTTTGCCACCCCCAGAGTTCACTTCCAAGGCTTTCCAAAGCTTTCCTTCTCTGTTGCAACAACAAACTAAGTTGGAAGGTCTGAAAAATTTTCAAACATGAATGATTCTACTGTCTCTGATGTAGCAAATATTCTCTTTTTTTGACAGTTGACAGTTTCAAGATCTGATAATTTAGTCTGAAGGGGAAAAAAAGATTGGTTGAGTACAAGAGGGCATATGTCATTTGCCCCTTTCTTCTTACCATCATAACTGTATAATGACTTCTTTTTACTAAAACAAGCTCCAGCTTTCTTAACTCTGAGAGAGTTAATACCCATAGTAAAGGAAAGTATCTTAAACAGGGAGATTTCCAGGGTTTGTAATTTGCATTTTTTCTTGAACTTTATCAATTCTTTTTACAGAAACAATTTTTCACCCACCTTTCTTGTCATGCAGGGTATGAGTGTAAAAGGATTATTTCACTTTCGTCATAGATTTTTTTATGGGACTGGAATATGAACATGTAGTAAAAATCTGTATGTGTGTTTTCAGTAACAAAAGTCAAGAGGCAGAAAGATGTTAGAACAAAATAATCTCCATATAATTATAATCAAGTTTAACGAAGAGAACTTAGATTGGGCCATAAATATTACGCAAGTAAGATGTGAGAATAAAGTCAGACCAGAACCATGTTCAATAATTTGAACAAACAATAATGTTAAGACAAAGGCAAGAATGAAACAGTGCTAAAGCAATAATTTTTTGCTTTTTATGAGTAAAAAATGTGACTTTGAATTCCCTGGGAACTCTTACGGTTGGTGATAAAGTGTTATTTCCCAAAGCAAGAAAGCTCTTGCTCTTGCTTTTGCTCATTAACATAGGTAAGGTAATATGTAATATTCATATTTATCAAAACTAAATTAACATTTTATCTATTAAAATGATCTTAGTTCTGCAACAAAGTATATTGTAAATATACTTTGTACATAGCTAAAAAGATGAATTTTTCTGTATCTTTTAGAAATCTTTTTGGAACACACTGCAGTTTATGATGATTTGCCATGAAAAGTTTATGCTTTCAATATCTGATTTCTATTCCCTCAGGCCTGAGGAACAGAAGGAAGCACTTCCTAAGACACTTGTGAAAATATTGGAAATAGCAATGCCCATCTCGTTTCTGCTTGATCTGAAGATCTAGAGATGGCTAATTCATATGCAAACAATACGCAAAGGGAGATTTTGCTTCAGAGGACTCGCTAAATACCATGATATCAAAACTCAATGACCTGTGAAGCTTGTATTCACTGACTTGGGCTTTCTGAGTATGAGAGCTTCCTATCTATCTCATATAAAGGGAAACAGAGGTTTAAGAGGTACCAAACTGGTCCAAAATCACTAAAGCAGCCATACAAATTTATTTAGTTTTTTTACTGTTATTGTCTAGACTCCTTACAACTTAAAAGTCATCTTCTGAGGTGCCATGTGGGAGCTGTTGCGGCATATACTGATTCTCTGGGGAGTTTTATTAGTTCTGCAACTGACTGCATTGGTTTCCTGAGGACTGAAAAGTATTATCATATACTTGCAGATGACATTCAGAAACTCTATACAGCCCCTATTTTGATGGTATTAGAAGCTATTCCATGGTACCACAAGAGACAGAATGACTTTCAGAGGTCTTCTCTGCAGGGACCTAAATCCCTTCAAGAAATAAAGCATACTCACTGATCCACGTTCAACAGTATATGCTCTGCTAAATGTAGTTGAGGGAGGTTGTACACTTTTACATCCTTGTCTGCATTCTCTTAAAATGGATCATGTGAACTAACATGATGGACAGTTGATTCCAGGCCACTGAAGTATCAGATGTCATAAAAAAAGGCATTGCAGGGCAGCTGGAATGAAAGTGCTGTAAAACTGACCAAACTGAGAGAATAGCATTTGCCCTGAATTATTTTGTTTATTTTTTATGGGTTTTTTTTAGGATAAGCCTGTGAAAAATTTTTCTGTCAAAAAACAAGGTCCCAGGTACATACTGCATTCTTTGGACACAATCTTGCAGTAATATGAATGGTAAAAACCCAACCAAATTATATCTCTTAGGTTTGAAATGCACTTCTCATTACTCACAGAGAGCAGATTGGCTTTACTAAAACCCAAAACTCAGCCAGTGTCTGCAGATGACTAATTTAATTTGCTATGCTCTGATATATAAGAGTCTTGCATTAATATTAACAGTGAATGTCAAGTAAATTTTTTTGATTGAGATTTAATGTTTCCAGGTCTGAAGGCATAAAATAAAATAAAATAAAATAAAATAAAATAAAATAAAATAAAATAAAATAAAATAAAATAAAATAAAATAAAACAAAATATTACTCAGATGACTATTTTTTAGAATTGTATATGTGGACTATCTAGATTTCTGATAACATCTATTTGAGGTCTGAAGGCCCTATTTTCATGAACTGCCTAACATTTTTAAAATCCCACTTTGCTCTAAAGTTTGGCTTGCAATAAGGCTGGCTGATATTGCCTCTTTGTGTAATCACATAAGTGAGTTTTATCCTGGAAGGGAACAGCCGTCTGTGCCTCTGTATGACCATATGGGAGGACGCAATACTTGTTCTTCCACATAGCTAGTGCATTGTTGAGTCTCTTAAATGTCATTTCCAAAGGAACATTGGGGACTGACCTCTCTAGACCAGTGCCTCGGTGATCGTGGGTCATGCAAATTCAAATGAGTCATAATACCACTTGTGACATTTCAATTTTTGTCAGGAAAAAACCCAGACCTGTGGGACGAGCCCCTGTTCCTGTGCAGTTTTAACTCAAAACTGCTTAGTTGATTTCCTACCTATATAATCTCTGAAAAGAAAAACATGGAGACCTCCATTGGCGGGACAGACTCAGTCCTGTCCATTGTCCATTCCTGCTGTGCTGGTGGCTGGACCTGGCGCACGGCAGCACCACGGAGCAGCTCGCCTCTCTGCAGTGTTATTTGCTGACCCCACATCTACAGCTTCCTCCTCTCATACGAATAAATTGCTGACTAGTTTCATGGGTCCTTGACACCCCCTTCCTTAAGCTCTGGTTATATAGAGGAATATGTTAGACTTAAGCGTAGTTTAAGAAAATGAGGGAATGTAACCAAAACATTGTGCTATTTTCTGGTGTAGGGAAATTCACATGTGTAACAAATCTTAAAGTAGGAGGGAAGCTAACAGAGAATATAGACAGACAGCATAAAAGTCCTGGGAAACTGGCTGGACAGAAGACTGAGTGGGAGTTTCCTGTATGATTATGATAATTAACAGGGGACAGATTTTATTGCCAGCTCTTATCTTATCCAGACATCCTCCTTCATACACCATACCTCCATCAAGCAGAGTTCAGACTGCAAATTTTCTGAAGATCCCTTGACCCAGATTGCTTTCTAGTAAACCACAGACTGAATTAGAAGCAGCAGCTACCTTTGTAATGGAATATCACTGTAATGTGCAGCTCGATTTTGTCTGCAGAATTCACCTTCTCTTCCCCCACCAAAAGCAACCTATTACTTTTTTCCTTTTGACAAGAGGAGGGAATTGGTTTACAGTTTCTGTTTCATGTTGCCCGAGAAGCAAAGGTTATAAAGGTACCTCCACTATAAAGGTATCATCTAACCTGGCTGATGACAGCATAAATATCCATTCTGTGGATGTGGGACTGTACTATCTATTTTTTTACATTATATGAAGACTGTGACATATACTTGTTGATCAGAGTGGGTAAGATGCTGGCCAGTCCTTCTTTTGGCAACAAGACAGTGGGACAGAGTGAAAGCACAGAGCGTCAAATAAGAAGGTCAGTCCCAAAAACACAGGAGCAGCTTACTTGTTCCACTGCTGTGGTTTTGTTGAACTGAAATAATGACAAACAGAAACAACTAGTTGGTGTTCAGGAAAAAAAAAATCACTTTTGGGGTGCATGTGAAATTTTTTGAGGTATGTGTGTGTATTCATGCACTTACACAAGTCTGTAGCCCAAATTTTTTGTGTGGTTGTGTTGAACAACACAATAATATCTCAGAGAAGACTTTCAAAACCATATAATCCTTTGCTGTTTCCTCTTCAGCAAGTCTATTATGGACAGTCACATGTCCACTGAAGAATCACTGCATGAAATTTAAAGTCTAAGTTCAATCATTAAAGCATGAAATAGAAATTATAAACCTACTTTTTGCACAATTTTCAACACACCTCTTCTGATGGAATTCCTACAGACATATTTATAATTACTAGGTCACACAAGTACAATCTGTTTTATTCATTTGGCACAGATAAGTGAAAAAAAAACAAAAAGAGATTTTTGCTTTGTTAAATCTCTAGATTTAACTCTTTCTTCAGTTCATACATCTCTCTCCCCATAGGTATTTGAAGAAATCTAGGAAACCTCAAATCATTACAAAAGCTTGTAAACCTCATGGGTCACAATCTAAAGTCAACTTTGGTAGGTAATCATCATTTCCAACATGGCTAAGTAAACCTATTCCTGAAGCCCAGGCAGAAACAAAATTGAACGTTTGGATTTCTTCACAATGGAGACAATTGTCTGTATCCAGCTTTTCAGACCAGTTGTGCATAAAGCTACTCACACCTGCCATGCAAGGAATAAGTTCGTCACTGAAACTTTGTCTAACAAACTAAACTCTCTCAGGCATAGTGTAACCATCTAGAATTATTCTCAATGTGAAAACTGCATACAACTATTAAATTAGTATCTTTTTCTAGGATTTCACCAGCTTGCAAAAGGAAACTGGCAATTTTTCTTTACCATGGGCTTGATAAGAGCTATTTACATTTTGATATCAGAGGATTTACAGTGACAAATACTGGATTATAATTTTAACTGGTTTTTATATAGCTCTTCCTTACGTCTAATGTGTCAGCCAATTCCCAGGTGTTTGAAATTTGACAAATCTGTGTGTCAACAGAAGAAGATTGCCATTGTGCCTGTATCAGAAATAGTGTGGNAGAAAAAGTAACAAGACCTTTCCCCACAGTGTTTAGCAAAAGCCTGGCTTATGAATCCATATTTTGGCAATAGATAAAGGTTATTCACCTATAGCCAGAGCTCCCAGTGATGTCTTCGTTAGTTGTAATTCACTAGCCATACCCATGAAGGAGTTGAATTCATGGAAAGTTTAGGAAGAAATACCCACTGGATCATGGAATTTTTCTTAGCTCTGAAATCCTGCTGAACATTTAGGAGTTAGGAGACTTTAAAACAGGGACATACAGAGTGAAATGTTTTCTCTCTGCTAGCGTCCTCTTGAAACCCACCAGACTACTAAGGCTAAAAAGGACCATAAAAGATACAGAAAGGCCTTCAAAATGGTCCTGAGCTTTTGGGGTTATACTGTAGATTTCCCTCAATTCTAAAACATTTTTATGTTGCATGGATCATTCTGACAAGAATTCAGGCATAACTGACAAAAAAAAAAAAAAAGAAGAAAAAAGGAAAAAAAAAGAAAAAAAAAGAAAAAAAAGAAAACAAACCCAAACCACCTGAAGTCTTCATAAAAGAAGGAAAAGGAGAGTGTAGAAGAAACTACTCTGCCTTTTCTGTCTGCCATTTCGGCCATAGGAAGGACTGGTTACAAGGAGAGTAAGCCCTACTGTCTTTTTCAGAAAGTTCCTGCATATTCTCATTCACTGAAATTTAATAAGCAATTCTATTCCCAGGAAGACTGGAAAAAGAATTCTTTAAAGAGAAATTGGGCTACTGCTCTGCCAGATTTCACCTCAAATTTAGGAGCGGAGGTCAAGGGGACATGGCTCTGAGAACTAACAGATCTCCCAGGAGCTGCTCTGCATATTTCTGCAGGGGGAGTAGTCTGAGGGCAAGTCATAGATACTTCTCTTCTTGAAATTTCCCACAGATCATCTGGCAGGATTCTGCATTCGGTTTATCATTATATTTCTCAATACAGGAAAATCCTGCTGGATTATGTGATCATTATTCTATGAATCAAAAGTACAGGATTCCCAAATGAAGAGGAAGTTATGGATTGCTTGACCATTTTTGCTCTCAGTGAAAATATTTACCATATGCATGAGTTTATTTAGGCAGACAGATCTGCAGTTTGTTTTACTTGGACAGCAAAGGTTGGCAGGATTTTTATATAAAAATATATAAAATAATATTATATAGTGTAAAGCTGCCTTCTACAGACTTCAATCTTGTACTAAAGTACGTTTTATTTCACATGTTCTTTATTAGGTAATTTTGATGCCATTAGGCTTAAATGTAAAATATATCTCAAAATACTTTATTATTTGTATTAACATTGACCTATACCTAAAACATCTACAAAATATAAATTTACATTGATTCTCTGGCTCTGATCCCCAAGGCAATTCAATTTTCTTGATTTTTTTCACTTTTTTTTTTTAATTATCTGTTAACATAACACTTTCCCCACCAAGGTGTTAGCTACAGTCAAGTATTTTCTGTAATACCAAGGTCCACAATATTAAAAGCCACTATCAATGAGGATTCAGTGATTTTGGAAATGAAAATATCACGTTACAGATTTGGAAAACTAAACAGAAGGAAGCACCGCATTGTACCTTGTTTGCAATACTATTTTAAAGCTTTTTTTTGGTTTTTTTCTCCTGAGCAGTGAATGTATGAAGGCCAATGTATTCTACAAGTCATTGGAATTGTTCTCTAAAAACAATTTTGCCGTCTTAATGAGTTCACAAGAGACCAAAGAGAAAGTGGGGCATCTCATTTTAGGGCCAACAGTGATTTGGAGCACTCATTATGAAGCTGCCCAACACAAAATTATCTTTCATATAAGGCTACTGTATTTTGGACTAAAATATATTTAGCCACTTATTAATGAAGCCTTCTTCTGTCAGTATTTTATGCTGTGAAAATAGGAAGAAAGAAAGAAAAAAACCTGTGAATAGTTGCATATGTCAACTATTATTTAGAAAAATCTTTGTTATCCTAGAGAATCCTCAACAGTTGAGTTTCCTGTTTGAAATGGAATCAGTATTTCTGAAATTGTATAAGCTTTGAATTAATAAAAAAACCCTATGCATTTCCAATATATTTGTATATTATTAGAGTACATATTACAAAAACTCAGCAACAATTCTCCAAGTCTTTACTGACAAGTCAGTATTCAGACACTGAGGTATTTATTTATTCAAGGAAGAGGTCTCCCAACCAGACTTTTTGTTTCCGGGGGTATCCCAAGAATGGCAACTTCTTTAAAGCAAAGACAGCCATGAAGGCTTCATTGTATTCAAGACCTTTGTCGCAAATGTCAGTAGCTAGCACCAAGGAAAATTCTCCTACTGCAGCTTTTTCATTAATGTTACAGGACTTTGCATATCTGTAAAAGCACAATATGTAAGGACTTCATCCTGCCGTCTGATGCATGTGGAGCTCTTTGTAGGGGGACAGCTGTTGCCCCAAATGCTACACAGACCCAGTGTTCCCTCGTGCATGGTTTTGGAAGCCGTGAACCCCCTCCCAGCCAAGGCAATAGCAGGGCAGTAAACCATTCTGAAGGGAGCAATCCCACTCATGGGATAATGAAGCTGCTCAGCACAGGCATGGGTAGGACATATTTTCCCTTAAAACATTTTCCGCTCTACTTTTCATACAAAAATAGCATAAACACCTCCTTTTTTTTGTAGCTTAATCAAGTTTTAAGATGGGATCTGAGGACAGCTACAGGCTGTGGGCTGGCTGAGTGGCATCGCTCTATTGTATTCTCCTTATGAAGGAGTTTTTACAAAATTTCTAGCCAATGTAATACATTTACCAGTTCTGCTGGATCTACTCAGGTTTCCTTCCCTGAGCCATGTGACACTGCTGGCAGAGGGAACGGACCTGTCACAATGATGAACAGCATCCTTTTACTTACCACAGCGGTCACGGCCAGTGCACAGCCAGCAGGCACCAAAGGTCTTCCTCAGGAAAACGCGAACTGCTGGAGCAGACTGGCACAGGCACTGCTCCCCGCCCCTCTTGTAAAGGGGTGTGAGTTCAGGCCGTGGCTTTGGCCGGGCTGGCTGCACTTACGCTAATGGTAATTACAGAGCAGTAGGCTGGTAACAAAGTGCAAAAAGACTAATCTAACAAATGGAGAACTATAAGAAAGAAATTCATAAAACAACAAGGAGGTGGTTGGGAAGGAAGAGTAAAAATGTAGAAGGACTGACTTTTGGTATCTGACATTTATAAGAAAAAATGTTTGTTCTTAGGGTGGAATTACGTTACACAGATGTGAGTTAGAAGCTCTCTCCAGTCCCCCTCTGGAACAGTTTTTGGGTTGATTATCTCAGTCTGACTGCTGGGTCCTGCTGCAATTTCATATTTCTTCTGAAAATAATAAACCACAATATGAAAGCACTTAAAACCTTGAGGAGGAGATGAAGCTTGTGTTTGATGGGGTAGAAGGCCAGGCTAACAGAGATTGCGAGCATCGAAACTGACCTGTTTGAAAAACTGATTGAAAAAGATCAATTTAAAAGTGACATTTTGTGATGGAAGACAGCTTGCAAAGCCCTAGCACTGGAAAGGAGAAGACACAGATGTGAAGGGTCAGGGGTTTTGTTGTGAGGCCACTGAGGACAGTGAAATCTTGGGAATAAGAATTGAGAAATGATGAAGTGAAGAGCTACAAAGAGGTGGGATGCTGCAGAGGAGGAAAAAAAAATCATATATAAACAGATTGCAGAGAGATTGCCCCCCTAACTAACACTTATCCATTGATGTCTGATGCACTTACAAAGACATGCATTAAAGAAGACCAACAATAAATTTCCCATCAAATTTCAGAATAAATTCTTACTCAAGCTACAGTATGGTTTGCATTGCTAAATTAGGACCCAAAGGCAAGACTCTTAATCATTAATTCTTATTTTGGTGCAATATGAGGAATATGTACTGCAATAGTTTACCTCCACTGAACAACTGGGGAAACCCAGGATCAGGACAAGGATGTTCCTGTTGCTTGTATTTTTTTATTTTGGGACTATGTTCCCTGTACTCCTGTATCATAATTCAATCAAGCTTTGCACATTTGCTACTGATTGGGAAGCAGAAATGCCCTGGCATTTCATTGGCAGACTAGTTAACTGGGGAGAAATAAAATTATATTTCAGCTGAAGGCATAACTCTTCTCTGCATTTCCCCACCACCACCGCTTTAAATTCCTTGATGTTTATTAATGTTCTCTGCTTTGAAGTAAGCTATTTGAAAATATACTAAATAATATATTGCTTTTTTTATATGAAGTAATTTACATTCATGATTTCCAGCAGGGCTGTAATACCACGGTATTTTTCAAAAATATAGAGATACAAGAGATTTGCAGGGGTTATCTAAGTAGAGTATGCTGTCCCTCAGTTTCTCTGCTTAATGCCAGGATTCAGAAAGGCAAGCTTTCTCAGTAGGGGGTATGACAGAAGTCCCAGGGTTTTAAATATAGCTTAAGACTTTCAAGGAATACTGTAATACAATAGTCAAGGGATACTTCTTCCAAACCAAGACAAAATTTCATGTACATATCATAAGTACCAAGCAAGTAAGCAAGAAAAAATATTGCTCATACCAACACCAAAAAAATGCACATGCCAGAAATTCAAATAAATGCAATTCCACATCTGAAGAGCCATGTCTCTTTTGATAATTCAGTTAACATTAAGCAATACAGATGTAATTTATGACAATTATACAGTGCAGCAATGTGAACAGGACTAACATGAGAAATGCCGATAAGTGTTTGCAAAGTCCAGACCAAATGTAATTCTCTGGATTCTGTTCCGTAGGTTTGTAAGCACTTAGTACCCCAGATAAATAAAACACATGAGATACTTTGCAGACTAATGTTCAGTTTTTCCTTTCTGTGAGATTTAATTGTCTTTCTCTGCATCTGTTATTGCATAGGGACAGCAAAAGAGAAAAGACACAACTAATATTGTGCTGTATATGTGGTCAGACCTTTAATATTTTGGTTCTACTACATAACAAGTTAAATTTCCCATTAGAATGATCACTAAATTGACAGCCATTAAGTGTTACACCTGCCCAAGATACATGAAATCTTTACTATTCTAGTAATTTTTGAGATACAAATTTAAAATTTCTTTTCTTGCCTTACATTGGTTTTTGTACCCATTTAGGTTCAGAAACTAACACTTTTTTCTTCCAATGAAGTTTCAGGGATTTGAAAAATTACTTCTGGGCTTGCCCAGCTATTTTCTTCCTCTCCTGCACTGGATATCTGGGTATCTACATCACAGGTAAAATGTGCCAGGATGCACGTTCTTTATCTTCCACGCCTACAGCAGCAATCTGTCAGGAACGCACAGCAGACAACAGGAATATTGCAACCCTAACAAACAGTGTCGGAGAAAAATGCAGTATTTGTGCCCTTTCACACCTCCTCTACTTTTTCCTTTATCACTTAACTGAGAAGTTAGGCATGTCTCCAAGCTGTAAAAGAATGCAGATTTAAGTATTTCCAGTGTCATTGACTCAGCAGGGGAAGGTCCCTAGAATTGTTTATGTAAACAAACAGAACCACTTTAATATACTATTTCTTTAATAAATCTGGTGAGTAATACAAATGTTGACACCGTATGTGGGTCATTGTAATGTTCTTTCTGTCTTTCTTCCTGTATCTCTGTCCATTCTGTATTTTGTATGCCTAACCATGAAAAATCATTTCTAAATTTGTTTGATCTGTATTAAGACTTTGTAAGGTCATGCTTGATTTAACACAATTTATTGTGACTCTTCCTGCTGAGTTTAATCATAGCAAGATGCAGATTTCTTTCTGCTGGTGGTAAAATTCAGCACAACCAGATCTGTCCCAGGCTCTGCACATGTGTTTTGCTAATCTATACTCTTCAGAGTGACGAATATGTCATGTCAGTCATACCTTTAGCTAGCTCCAGTGAATATACGTGATATACCTGAAGTGCTGCATGACAGACGGAAGTCAAAGGAGTTTGTAAAGCCGAAGATGGTATTGGTTCTCTAATTGTTTGTATGCTAGTGATTGCTAGCTTCAGAAGACTTGAAAGGAGGTGGAGAGATTTATTCATGTCCTCACAGGATTAGACACCCAGCCAGACCCTCATTCTGTTGTTTTTTTCTCCTCTGGCAGCGCTAACAGCCAGAAAGGCTGTGTTGGCCCTTGGAGCTAAAGCTTCTCTGTAACACTTTGCAAAACCACAGGACTTTGATTAAATTTTGATACTGATCAGACAAACATGGAAACAGCTGGGGGAATCATGCAGTGACGGGGTATTCAGATCAGGATGGGCTTTGTCCACCACTTGATTCAAATAGGCCACTTTCCAATTTTCTTGATGGATTTGTTTCACGTCTAGTAAACATCCTACTTGTAACATTCAGAGCTATAGATATCTCCATGCTTCAGCTTCAGATTGAACAAAATATTAAGTAGGGATAACTAAGATGTGCTTTGTCATGTGAACTGTGGAAAATATCTGAGCTGGGAGCAAAACAAAAAAGGACAATATTTTTCAACCAAATATACAAAACTCTTCAGAAAATCCAAATTATTTTTCTTTCTTTTTTCCTTTCATATTTGCTTGCTCATTTACTTCATTATTATTTTTTATCAGATTTGGATATTCATTTGACAAGGTCAGTTTTATCATGATGTCAATCACTGAGATTGCAACTTTTACTAAGAACTAGAAGATTTGTGATGTGGGAACCTTCTTAAGAATGATTTCAGACTAAGCATCTGTCTTCAACTGAAAGATAACTGCTGAAGATAACAAAGGTAGAGGAATTATCAAGGAATTATTATTGAAGCCTTTTTATAGTTTGGAATGTCGTTATTACTATTCTGTATCACTCCAAAATATGCAGCAGTACCAGCTAAATAAAACTGAATTATTTAGTCTAATTTATGGAATCTCTGCACAATTTATACTGTTAATGAACACTGAGGACAACTTACACATCCTTCTTGATTCCATCTACCTCTGTATTAATCCTCTTTACATCCTCAATAAGTCTTATGGGCCTGAGGGTTTGTCACATTAAAGATTATCGGGTGTTTTATCTACAGGTTTTCTGTCAATGAATAATTAAAATGATAAGTTCACATGAATGCAGCTTTCAATTATTCCTTCATGCACACAAATCTTTCTTCTGTTTACCCCATGCAATCTGCTTCTATAGGTTTTCTATGTAAACCTGAGGGTACTAAGTAAAAATTTGTGTTTTTTTTCTCTTGTATTACCATCCTCTATTAATTATCTACACACTTGCTGTTACACACAGTGTCCTCTTCTCCCATATATACACAGATACACATGCTAAACTTCTTAAAACATCTTGTTTCAGCGTTTCAATCACAGATCCCTTTCACGTAACACCCTATGACCAGCACCTTCCTTACAGCTATAAAACCATTGGGTTTTTTGTTCAAAATTCTTATATAGCACCTGCAGTGTAGAATAGGTTTCTTTTAAGTATTACTCCATTTAGTATAAAAGTGAATGAAACTAAGCCTTGGAAATGTATCCACAAAGATATAAAGCATAACACCTCTAGTGTGTGTTTGTGAACAGGTAAGGGAAGATGCTGAGGGTACTCTGTGGGCCAACTGAAAAATGGCAAAAGGCAAAAGAAAAATCTTGATTAATCCATCTTTTTTTTTTTTTTTTGTAATATTAGCTAAAACTGATATGGGAATTTTCTATCCAGTATTGCCTAAAAAGACTGTACACTTTCTACAGACCTCAGAATTACCTCAGGCACTTCATGATTTTGCCCAAATTATTATCTGTTGAAAAAATAAAATACTGTATTGAAGGAGTTTTAGACTCAAAAAAACCCATTTCCTTTTCTTAAACCAAACCACAGCATCCCCTCTGAGTTCACACAGGATTTCTTCTCACCTGAACTGCAGGTCACTTGTGGTTTGGGTGGCTCATCTTCCTGCTGCAGGTCTGGTCACATCCTTTGCCAGGTGGCTCCCCCTTCCCTTGCGCTCGACTGAGGTGATGTGTCACAGGTAATGAGTTTGGCTGGGAAGCCTTGCCCAGAGGCAGCATTACATGCTGTAGACTTCATGGGAGAACAAACATTGGGGAAAAAACAATTTATCGGAGAAGAGTGTAATGGTAAGTGAAGCTAAAACTATTTTTGCTTAAGTTTAATCAGCCAACTGAACAACCAAAATGATCATTTCAGTTCAGAAACAGCTGTAGTGAAAGACTTAGCTTTTATTGGAAACAATGAAATGAAATGTTTCAGAGAACAATTTTTGAGAAACTTCCATGTTTTCCATCATTATTTATAATGAAAACAAGTGTCAAAATTTCCATGAAGTAAGGATTCTCATTTTCTATATTCCCTGATGTAAATTCTTCCAGATATTTCAAAGGAATGTTCAAAAAAGAAAATATAAAAAGAGGTCTATTTTTAAAAAAAAAGTTTTTTGGTTACCTTTAATATGAAAATATGTTTTTACTTCCCAATAAAATACTTTATTGTAATTTTTAAGAAAAAAGAAATATCAGGACATATGTTTATGCAAACTCAAATATATATATGCAAATATAATCTAAAAGTAAATGTAGAAAATGAATATGTATAGGTATAACATACATATAATAACAGCCATATAACATATAACAGCATTTGAACCAACCAGAACTGTGGCAGAGGGCAGAAGGGAACCAAACCTATTTAATAACCTTGAGGCAGACAGGTTCCTTTTTTTTTTAATGTATCCACAATATTACATTCATCATTATATTCATCATCCTATTCACAGTATTATATTCATGTATTTCAAATTTACTGTTAATGTTATTGATGTTAAAACAAGGAAAAAACCCTAAGTTCAGTACTGATTTCTCTTGAGTAAACTAACTTATGTTAAAACTTTGCTTAAAGTTTTCTAAAACAAAATGCTGTCTTAATTAGTGGTAGTCAAACCTTACATCATCTAAGATTTAATTCCATTTGACTAACCGTCTAAACTACTTTGTATTTACCTGAAATTCTTATGAAAAAGTCAAGAAGAAAGCCTTGCAATAAATTTTTTGTAGTTTGTTTTTTTTCCTGACAGATATTGAAGGATTCTTAATTTTGGCTCTTCTAGAAATAACACAATAATCTTTTTATCTGTGATAAAACCAAAACAGAACACACACACGCACAAAAATCCAAACAAAAGAAAAAGAAACCATGGCTGAAGTTCCATGTCTCTCTCCCATTAAGGCGTGTGGGGGTGAGTGTTCACTTTTATGTGTTTGTTTGTTTTTCAGTTAACCATCTTGTTGTGAATTTGAAAAAGCTTTGAAGTTTGTTTCAAGTTTATGTTTTGGGTACTGCTTTGAATCATTTTCATTCTCTCACAAACAAGTCATTTTGCCCTTAGGAAATACTGTACAAGATGCAAGACATTTTACTCCAATTCTGACTACCATGATTTGGAAAAATGCTTCTTTGTTTTAACACTGAAATAAATGCTTTGGGCTTGTGACAGTAATATCTGTGTTTACGGATTCACATGGAATAACATCACAGTGAATTCTCACCAGCTTAAGTGTATGAGCTATGGGACTCACACACTTTATTGTACAAGTTTATAATATTTGGACAGTAGATTTTACATCTAAAGTCTACAAAATTCCTTGCTGTCAAGTTGTACAAAGAAGAAATAAATTTCATCCATTCCATCAATCTCACAGTTGAACAAAATTGTGCTCACCCTTCCTAGGAGGTCCCCGATGAAACCATGGGAGTAAGGATGCCAAGAGTAAATTTGGTTTGAACTAGGGGAAAAAAAAATCTCTTCTTTCACACATGTGTCTGGAGATGACATGGGAAAAGAAATTCAGAGTTAGACAATCTTTCCAGAGACATCCCTTCTGTGAATGGTATTCCTGTAACTATCTGTCATAACTCTGTTTTCTTGAAATTTCGGAATTTGGGGAGTAACTACTAGCCTCCTTGCTTCTGGCCTGAAAAATTATGAATCCCAAGAAGCCAATAAAATGTGAGTTAGGCCATATAATCTCACCCATATATAAGCAATACAAATCATTCCTATCTAGATGGATCAAACTTAGCTCCATGAAAGATTTGTATCTAAGTGTTAATTCCATATTAGGAGGAATCTTTTATTTTTTAGATTATTGAACCTTGGCTGGTGTGGGTTGACATAGTTCTGTGCAGAATACTCTACACTGGCACAGACTTGCCCTGGTGCTCTTGTTCAAGCAATGTGTCCAGTGCAAGCCTGTGATCCTGCCCTGATAAATCTATTAATGCAGCATGGCCTGAAATTAATTGGAAAATAAAAACACTGCAATTTCTTAGTTTTGAAGTGGAGAGAAAATGAAATGGAAATACAGACAACAACTTACTAGTGATCAGGAGCATTGGACATTAGGAATTTGCTTGAAGCTAGTAATAGTTTCACAATATGGTAGTGATTAGTGTTGTTGCTTGCTAATGTTTTGCTGTTTTGTATTAAAACTTACACCATTTTTACAGTAGCACTGAGCCCTGTTTCTAGAAAACAATTTTGTTTCAAAAGCTGTGAGATATGACTGAAGGAAAAACCTAGTATTTCACTGCCTGAAGAAATAGAAGAATATTTGTTTTGCTCTACACTGATGTTTTAATGCATGAAAACATATGTATTTGAAGACTAGGTTTGTTCTGAATGAAGTTCACAAGGCAGTTTGTAAGACTTGCATGATTATTTATCTAAGAAAAATGAATCGGTTATCATAGACAGAAGGAGAGCAGCTGGCAAAGGCTGATGTACCAATAGATAGCAAGGTAGAGAGGTGTTTAATGGTGTGAAAGTATCTTCATAGAATCATAGAATGGCTTGGGTTGGAAAGGACCTTTGAAAATCATCTAGTTCAACCCCTCTGCCATAGGCAGGGACATCTTTCACTAGATTAGGTTACTCAAAGCTCCATTCAACCTGACCGTGAACACTTCCAGGGATGGGGCATCCACAACTTCTCTGGTCAACCTGTTCCAGTGCCTCACCACTCTCATCGTAAAAAAATTTCTTCCTTATGTCCAATTTAAATTTACCATCTTTAATTTTAAAACCATTGGCCCTTTTCCTGCCACTACAGGCCCTGGTAGAAAGTCCTTCTCTGTCTTTCTATAAGCCCCCTCTATATATTTAAAGGCCACAATAAGGTCTCCCAGAGCCTTCTCTTCTCCAGGCTGAACAACCCTAACTCTCTCAGCCTTTCTTTATAGCAGAGATCTTCCAGGCATCTGACCATTTTTGTAGCCCTCGTCTGGACCTACTCTAACAGGTTCATGTCTTTCTTGTACTGTAGGGCCCAGAGCTGGATGCAGTACTCCATGTGGGGTCTCACAAGAGCAAAGGGGAAGAATCACCTCCCTCAACCTTCTGAGTTCTTTTTACGCAGCCCAGGATATGGTTGGCTTTCTAGGATGCCAGCTCATGTTCAGTTTTTCGTCCACCAATGTCTCCAAGTCCTTCTTGGCAGGGCTGCTCTCAATCCCTTCATCCCCCAGTCTGTATTGATACTGGTGATTGCCTTGACCCATGTGCAGGACCTTGCACTTGGCCTTGTTGAACTTCATGAGGTTCGCATGGGCCCTCTCCTCAAGCCTGTCAAAATCCCTCTGGATGGCATTCTTTCTCTCTAAAGAATCACCTGCACCATTCAGCTTGATGTTGTCTGCAAACTCGCTGAGGGTGCACTCAACCTCACCGTCTATGTCGTTGATGAAGATATTAAATAGTATTGGTGTCAGTACGGACCTCTGAGGGACACCACTCATTACTGGTTTCCACTTGGACATTGAGCCATTGACTCTTTGGACATGGCCATCCAGCCACTTCCTTATCCACCTAACAGTCCATCTGTCAAACCTCTCTCTTTCCAATTTAGTGGCAAGAATGCTGTGGGAGACTGTATCAAAGGCCTTACAGACATCTAGGTAGATGACATCCATAGCTCCTCCCGTGTCCACTGATGCAGTTACTCCATTATAGAAGACCACTAGGTTGGTCAGGCATGATTTGCCCTTGGTGAAGCCCTGTTGACTGTCTCTAATCACCTCTTTGTCTTCCATATGTTTAGACATGTCTTCCAGGAGGATCTGCCCCATGATCTTACCGGGCATGGAAGTGAGGCTGACTGGATAGTAGTTCCCATTGTCCTCCTTTTTACCTTTTTGTCCCATTCTGCGATCATCTTGTCCACTAATTGACAAAGTACTATATGTCTCATTACAATATTGCTTGTATAAGATGAAATGGAGAGAATTGTTAACAGCTCAACTGAAAACATTTTGTTCGGTGTTATCTGACACTTTTATGTCCACTGAAGAGGATATATTCACAGTGAAATCCCTAAACATTGCAGGGGACAATTTCTCCAATAAGGGAAAAACAGTACTAGGCCCTCTCCTGGCAGAGACAGAGGAAAGGATGAGAGACCTGAAAAGTTATTTTTCGAATGATCATGATACACTTACATGAGAGAGAAAGTGTGCATATTTATTCTTCACATGAACTTGTTCACACACCTGCACACATTTGCTGTTTAAAAGCCTTGGTTTCACAAGACTGAGAACAATTATGAGAAAAAACAGAGACATAAAAAGACTGCAGTAAATGTCTGTTTGACAGTGGTTCGCTACATATTTCAACCTCAGTCCTGAAATGGAGAAAAAAATGCTGCACTGGGTAGAAAATACCATTCTTTTGATGGGAAGTTAAAGTAGCTGTGATAAGAACTAAACTAGACAACAAATGGTGATATGGGTAATAGGAGACATTTTTTAATGTATATCCTAAAAATTATACTTGTTCAGTATAAAATGCAAATGATAGAAAAAATAGGAGGCTCAGCACAATTGTAGTGTTTTCACCTGTGTATCTGATACCTGAACCTATCCAGAAACAGCGAGCTCACATAATCTGCAGTTCCTTTGTGCATATGAATGATCTCAGGGTGGGTGTTACACACCTCAATATACAGCTCAGGACAGTAAGGAAGGTGCCAGCTTAGATGTAACTGGGGCAAGTTTCCCTGAGTATTACATACATGTACTTATAACAGCAGGTCTGTTCAGAAACATGGTTTTGTTTTGTGTTTTTATACATAATCCTTAGTTAAAAGTGTGGGTTTAACAAAGAGAAAGCTAAGGGGTGGCTTAGAGTCTGCAAGTAGCTGCTTAGGGAAGAAATATTTGACAGCTGAAAGTTCTGCAAATCATTCAGAAAAATACAGGTTCTGGTGACTGGAAGGTGAAGAAAGATAAATGCAGAAACAGGGCAGCTGCTCTTGTTTTGTTTGTTTGTTTTGTTTAACAACATAATTAACCACCAGAACAGGTTTCTGAAGAGATACAGTGGGTGACCGAGTAGTGCAAACTTTTAAACAAAACTCAATGCTTTTCAAAAGCGTATCTTGTATCAAGTGAGAATTAATTCAAGTGTGTGGTATGGTTTGTGTTATACAGGAAGTCAAAACCACAATTCTTTCTGACTTTATAATATCTGAATCTGTCCTGCCCTACACGTACAAGAGTAAAACCTTCCATCATCAGCTTAGTATATTCTACTTCTTAATTGTCTTAAATTGTGTATAACAAAATAAAAACTGCAAAACCCACAAATGATCTGAAAATGGGATGCCTTGTCATTTGTCAAGAGACATAATCTGAGAACACAGCTTTATAGCACCTTTTGTTTCATTTTATGATTTCAAAAAGGAATGTAGCATTTTTTATAAAATAGAAGGTATGATGCAGAAGAGTTTCTGGTTAATCTAAAATACGTCATATGCATTATTCCATTTCATTCATTTAGCCTGCTGTATTTTATGCATGTAAGTATATATTGTTACGTTGCTATTTTTGCTGCAATTTATTCTGAAAACATAATTTGAAAATTAAGAATATGTCAGTTTGCAGGGATTCATATTAAACTCCTATGTAGCCAAACAAACATCTAGCTCTGACACACCTCCATTTGTTATCCTAGGTTTGCCCATGCTAAAAATTGAACAGCAATAGATAGCAGGTCATGAAATCAGATGAAACATGGAGTTGAATATGCTTTTATGAGTACTGCAGATGCAGAATATAATAGAGGTTGCTTTGGTCAGTGATTCTACTCAGGTTAAATCCTGCTATCCCAGCGTTTTCTCTTTTTGATCCATAGAATACTCTTCCCTAAGCAATACAGACTGTAGGCTTTCTTGGAGATATATCATCTCTATATTTGCAGACACTCAGTAATGTAACCCACCATGGGCTGCATTCTGGCACCTCTTCCAGAAGGAATCATCTGTAAACAAAGCCCAGACTTTAAATTTTCCAGGTGTCTGTTCACATATTTCCTGTTCTCCCAAGTACTCTCTGTCTAATGGATTCATAGCATCTTGAATTCAGTTGCAGACTTTGCAGATATCTATCTTTATAGATACTATCTCAATCAAATGCAGAAAGATTTTTGTGTCTGGCTTGTCCATACCCAGAAGGACCTGTTAGCTTGCTGTGACACACTTGTTTTAAGGTCTATTGCAGACAGAATGTCTGCTCTTGCAGAGTTAACATACTTTTTATTACATTACATTTAAGCAGATTTTTTCTGCACAGGAACTAAATGCCTCCATGAATTCCCACTGAAGAATACCTTCCTTTACACAGGAAGTGAAGGCATGTGTCTATTGCTTAGAAAGGACAGCTGCTTTACCATTTAAAACTGTTTGGATGGTGAGGGACTGAGATTTTTTAGTTTTCTGCATATGTGGAAAAACACACACATTGGAGATAACAGTCACTGTGTAGGTCTCTGTAGCTTTGCTACTTCTAAACAGTGTGGTTTATATCAAAAGCCAAACAAAGCATGATGCAGGAAGGAGTAAAACGACCATTTCTCACCTTTCCTACAATAGTCCTCAGAGGCACAGAGCCCTGATCTTACAGGAGTCATAGTGGTATTTAGGGACAGGGAAAAACTACAGTAGTTTTTTGCTTTTTCCAATATTTTTGCTTTATATTGCTGTTTTTTCAGCAACATTAAATGACAAATCAAGGCCATTTTAAAGCATAGGTACGGAGAGTAAGAATTTGGGATGGCACCTTAAAATGACTAAGTTGATAGTCAATTGCTATAGTGAAGCAGGTTTATGAGTGGCTTACTCTACATCTTTGTGTAGTTTACTCGCACGCAAAAATCTGATTTGTGTGATGTGACCATGTTGCACCTGAGGCTCCGCCAGGAGTTAAGTTTCTAACACATGGTGAAATTACAATGAACCAATGTTGCATTGTCTAGGCAGTCTCTGTTCATGAAAACAATGCTTCAGATACCATTATCATCTCAGGAGCAGGTTACAAGAGGCCTATTATTGTTTCTTAGGATTGTAATTATTAGGCAGTTAAAAAAAGACATTTCAGCAGAGTTTGTTTTGTTTTGTTTTGGGTTTTTTCTTCTGGTGTGAAAAATAAGTTCTTCTCATTTAATTTGCTTAAATCATTAAAAAAAAACAAAGAAGAGAAAGAATATGGTGTTTCAAGGAAAATAACTTCGTCTTTTCTTTGAAAAATATTAATGTATTTTTCTTCATTTGCTTTAATTAACTTTCTTTAAGATTATGAAGTTGGTCAACAGTATATGAATAGCAACCAAGTTGAAGGACCTGTATGTTAAAAGAAAGAAAAATTAATATGAACTGCCCATCTTCAAAAGTGTTCCTCTTAGCAGATGTGAAGCAAGTCCTCAGAGAAATCTATTTTCTGTTCCTTTATTGCAGCTTGCTTTACTCACCTTGCTACCCCATAGTTCTCTTTTCTTGTCTAATCTGACATCTTTCCAGTCTCCCCTAAAATCACTCAATCGGCTCATGAAGCCACAAATAGATGTAATAAAAAGTGTAATAAATAGTGTGGCAAAACCTGTGGGGAAGCGTGGGACAGAAGCCTTAAACAAAAGAAGCAACACGCAATAAAAAAGAAATTAAATGAATGGAACAAAGGAGAAATGGTACTGAGCAGAGGAGACAAGCAAGTGGGTCGTTGCCTCTGTTTCTGCCGGTAAATTAAGACTGAACTGCAGAAAGACATACTTGGGGATTAGAGGCAATAATTTCAGTGCCTTGTCAATACCAGTGTGCAAAAACACTGGAGAATAAATTCATGAGTACGGCACCTCCTGGTTCTGATCTCTTCCACCTTAAAATAAACTCAAGTGTTATCACATGAGAAGCTTTTTAACCTCAATTGACAGTGCTTCATGTGGAGCTGCAGCAGGGCTGACCCCTTTGAAAATCTCCTTCTGTCTGGAAAGCCATCAATGGAGCCCCTTTCTTTTCCACTCTGTTCTGAGGCAGTGGTGTGGGGAGGGAATTTCAGGAAAGTATAGTGAAATGGAGAGTGACTTTTTATTATTGCTAGTCTTGCCATCCCATGACAAATGGGCAGCTGAAGAAAAAGAGATTTTTTTGGCCGTGTTACTCTCAAACCAGTGCAAAATTTTACTGTGTTAAAATCTTGAGAACAAACCCCTCTTTCTAAAATTTATGTTATTAATATTAATAATTTGCTATTAGGAAAATATCTTCTATGCACAATTATTACTCGGTCATTCTTCTGATTCAGAAGCAAAACATACTTGCTCAATACCATATTTGAATAAATTCAGCATCGGCCATTTTTATTTGTCAGTCCTTGCTAAGCATGATTTTATGGTGGCATTATAGCACAATGATGAGAAATGAGCTCTCAAATGCAGTAAAAAAGTAGAACAAATATCCCAAGAGTTTTCTGGGGATGGCAGAAAGCGATACCTGGCCTGCCATGAACTATACATGGGCAATGACAATGGCCAAAGGCAGAAAGAAATTTTGCAGAAATATTCCAACTAAAAAAAGCCTTCAAGAATAAGCATCCTTATATGTATCCCTTGATGGCTAGAATGAAATTCATCCAAGATGAGGTAGGTGAAAAGGAGGTTATATTATCACTGCTGTGGGAAATAAACAGCTAGAGTAAATCTTTTTTTAATAATATATTTTAATATTTCCTGGCAGAAGGATAAAATAGCACACAGAACATCAAAAATTCTTATGCAACAGGACTCTCCTGATACTCAAGTGAGGTTAGGAAATTCAAACGCCATGGGGAGTTACGGCTACTTGGCTTGTTGCTTCTATCAAACTGTGTCGCATGCCATTAGAGGAACAGTCTCTTAAAGTTGCCTGCAAGAGAGCTATGCACAAAACCCATTAGTGTCTACCAAGATCTGAGTTGTACTCTACACTGTATTAAAAATGTTCCACTAAATGGCCACAAATCCACATTGTGTCCGTAGGGCCCAACACATGAAGTCAATACAATACTATGAAAACAATAATGGTTTAAATCAAGGTGTATTGGTTCAGTATATATTCCACTTACTTGTTTGCACAGCTGATTATAATATAGTCTGTCTTGTTTGAGCCAAACCTATAAAATACATATACTAGGAAAAGTGTTAGACTGTAGCCTGGTATTCAATGCACAGATCTTGCTCTTACAGCTGTTCTTAAACAAGGTCATTCAGACACACTGCTTCTCACTGTGCCTTTACGCCATTTGCCCCACAGCCAGATTTTGTTCATGGCAACCTTTCCAAATAGGTCCAGTACTATAGAGAAAAAATTGAAAATAATTTTCAGAAAAAAAAAAAAAGTCCATCATGGAAATCTTTTTCCTTTATAACATGAAATTAGTTTTTAAAATGTACAAAGTATTGGCATATACGATCGTTTGGTATAAGCCAGCTGCCTTGAGTGAACCAAATCAAGTTATAAGCTGTTCTTCTGGATTTCTTTAATATCTTAAAATTGGGTTACCCCTACAGTTTAGTGTTATCCCTAAAAGGGTACACTAAAAGGTTACCCTAAACGGTACCCCTAAAAGGTTACCCTAAAAGGGATTGCACTGTCCACTTATCACCTTCTTTCAAGATAAATACAGATTTAAATCAAATGTTATTTTGAATTATTGGGATTACAGATAACAAAGAAAGAGTAGCATAGTTACATTATTTCCAATACCAATAACAAATGCCGTAGGCCTTCATCTTTCATTTACTGCAATTTTATATCAGAATAACTTAATTGAAGGACAAGCAAGATGTCTGGAGAGTGCTGTTTTTAACGGTAAAGGCTTTCCTAAAACATTAGTAAAACTAATAGCAGACATGCTGCATTGGTTTAGCTCCGATAAGGTGCTGCCAAAGTCCCAGAAGTGTTCAGGGTCAGACATTTGTGATTAAAAAGGTTATTCAAGTTCATCCTGATGCACAAAAATCAGTGAGGAGTCAAGGAAGATACTTTTAATGGCAGATCCGATGACAAGCTGCAGGGCTGAGAAGGTCCTGCCCACAAACACATTGCAAAATGCTACAGGCTGTCTCTTGGGAAATGAATAATTAAGATGGAAAACTTTTCTAAGTTCACCACATCAAGAGACAAAATTGTTAAATAACTATATTTGCTTTCGGTTCTTCAGAAGAAAAGGACCAGTAATACAGCTCATTATTGAGACTAATCAGCTGTTGATGGCAGGGTAGTTGATATATGTTCATATACAGTAAATGACAGTATATAATTAAGAGTTTTATCCTGAAGCAAATAAAACAGTATGGCAATTCCATTATTTTGCTCTCTATAATTAGTGGCCATTGTGGTTACTATTTAAAAAAAACAAACAGCATTTACCAGCAATTACTTTACCACAGTATCTGTGATAACTGCGGTTATTTCCTACTCTGAGGGCTGAGAAACATAGTATCCCAAACATCATGATTTAGTAAATGTTTCCAATGGTTGACTTTTTGATAGCAATCACTATAATTCTCCCTTCTTCCTAAAAATGTGAATACCTGTTAGAATCAACAATTTGAACCATATAACAAATCAGGGGTAGCAAAACAAATCAGTTTAATCTTTTCCAGCTTGTAATGCAGAGCCAAATGAACTGTTAACCATGGCCCTTTGGAGGCGATCCTTTCTGAAAGCTCCCTGCTGAATCTGTGCAGCTGACTGACTGACTGACTTTGGGCTTGAGCTACACTTAGGAGTTATTCACCACAAGCTGCCAAAGCCCCCCCCTTTTTTTTTTTTTTTTTTTGGCCTGTACCACAACTTTACTCCCCAAGCTCAAAAAAAAGTCACTTCTATCAACTCTGATCAAGATCTAGAAATAGATACTCAAGTCAGTCTTTCAGAAAACTTATTCCTTATGATTGTTTTCTTCAAATATTCTTCCTCTTTTCACTCTTCCTTGTGCATCTGAGTGACAGAGGATGTAGAGACCTGCTAATGACTCTCAGAAAAAGTAAAATTACTTGAAAGGAATCAAAATAAGGCTGAAATGAAATAGAACTTGAGATCTCTGTGAAATGCAGTTTCTGAATCAGCTAGTTACACTTTGAAAGACAGCCATTAATCACTGCTAAAGGGTCTTTATAATCTCAATAGTCCATGTCTTAAAGAAGTGTTTCTCAACCACTTAACCCTTCTGCAAAATATCTGAGCATTGCTTTTTAGACTTTTGCCACAACCTGATACATTCATTCACAACCAGTTAAACTCTGTTCATTTATTATTTTCATTTTTAACATTTGCCTTCCTTGGTTGCCAGCCTGTCTGTTTGGATTACTAGTTTATGGTTTTTCTGTAATTTTTTTTTTTTTTTTAATCTTCAGCAATTGTTTTATAGGTAACCTTTTACTAACACACAGATCATCAAAGAACCTAAAGAATATGGCCAAATACCAATTAAGAAAGGAACTAATTTTATTTAATTCCATTTTTTAATTTCAGGTAACAAATTAAAATATTTTGCAGAAAAAAACCAGCATTTTCTATAGAAAATAATTTTTTGGCTGGTTTTCCAAAAGGATAAAAAATAAGTATATTTTACAAGTTCCACAGTATACTGGAGAAAGACAGAAGTTAATATGATTTTTTTTTTTTTTTTAATTACAGTAGATTGTCTAGAAATGATTTTATGAAGTTTCATTTCTGAGCAGATAAGTTAACCAAGCTGGAGTTCCAGATAGCTTCTGGTATTCAAAATTGCTTGTCTGAACCAGCTCTATTAGCTGTATACCGAATTGTAGCTTGTTGTCCAACTATGCATGAGGAGGTGTTCGATCATAGAACAACTGCTGATACCATCAAGCTACCAAAAAACAAGAAGCCAAAAGACTAGGAAAATTGTGAAAGGGAGACAGCAATCCATTGCACTGTTCAAGAATAATAGTTCAAAAAAAGACTGATGACAATTGGCAAAAGTTCTGATCATTATCTTTCTATAATTACTTTCTATATACCTTTTTATAATTGTTTATAATCTGTTGTTCTAGTAATGTTTCAAATATGTTACCCTAGACTCTTGCAGTGGGTTAAACTTGGCTAGCTACCAAGTGCCCACCAAGCCACTCTATCACTTCCCCTTCTCAATAAGACAGGTGGAGAAAACATAAAGAAAAACTCGTGGGTCAAGATAAGGACAGGGAGATCACTCACCAATTACTGTCACAGGGAAAACCAGACTCGACTTGGGGAAATTAATTTAATTTATTGCTAATTAATCAGATTAGGATACTGAGAAATAAGAACAAATCTAAAAACACCTGCTCCCCACCCTTCTTTATTCCCAGGCTCAACTTCACTTCCAACTCTTCTACCTCCTTCCCCCGAGTGGCACAAGGGGATGGGGAATGGGGGTTGCGGTCAGTTCATCACATGTTGTCTCCGCTGCTCCTTCCTTCTCAGGGGGAAGACTCCTCACACTCTGCCCCTGCTCCAGCATGAGGTCCCTCCCATGGGAGACAGTCCTCCACGAACTTCTCCCATGAGTCCTTCCCATGGGCTGCAGGTCTTCACAAATTGCTCCAGCATGGGTCCTTTCCATGGGATGCAGGAACAGACTGCTTCAGCATGGGTCCTCCACAGGCCACAGGTTCTGCCAGAACACCTGCTCCAGTGTGAGTTCCCCTCCACAGGGTCACAGGTCCTCCCAGGAGCCTGCTCTAGTGCAGGCTTTCCATGGGGTCACAGCTTCCTTCAGTAACATCCATCTGCTCCAGCATGGGGTCCTCCATGGGCTGCAGGGTGGATATCTGTCCTTCATGGACTACAGGGAGACAATCTGCTTCACCACAGACCGCAGGGGAATCTCTGCTCTGGCGCCTGGAGCACCTCCTCCCCCTCCTTCTTCACTGACCTTGGTGTCTGCAGAGTTGTTTCTCTCACATATTCTCACTCCTCTCTTCCGGCTGCTGTTGCACAGCAGTTTTTTCCCCTTCTTAAATATGTTATCACAGAGGCACTACCACCATCATTGCTCAGCTTTGGCAAGCAGTGGGTCCGTCTTGGAGCCAGCTGGAATGGGCTCTGTCGGAGACAGGGGAAGCTTCTGGCATCTTCTCACAGAAGCCACCCCTGCAGCCTTCCCTTCTCCCGCTACCAAAACCTTGCCACATAAACCCAATACAACTCTTATCAGGTCCTGACAAAGACACAGAAACACAAGCTTCAAAAGTTGAGGGGGAAATATATCTTTGCCCCATAAAACTGCCAACAACTTGGTAAAAGAGTTAGTTACACATGCAAATAGCACCTGTGTAAACACCAGTGTGTTACTAATAGCCATTAATGTATTGCATTAGGACACAAGCAAGATTAGGGCCACACTGAGCAAAATTCATAGAGAAATTGCTGCTCTGACAGACCTTCAGTTCTAACCTAATACAACAGAAAAATCTTTTGCTAGAAGAGGAATGTTATTACCATGATTTTGCACAGGAATTAAGGAGCTTTCCCAACATTTTGGCAGATTTATAAAGCTACTTTTTGAGGTGGAGGGAAGAGCATATGTCCCATGACTGGGGCAGTGTTCTCAAAGAAGACAAAGGATTCTAGATCCCTGCCTGTTTGCGGGTGACAAAAGCCCCTATGCTAGATGACAAACCCATTCTCTGAGACAACTGACACATCTCATACAGCTAAACACTTCGTCCCAAAAAAGGATGGCATACTCAGACCAACCTGGAGACCATTCTGTTCCCCAGACCGTGCTCCCTCGTTGCGTGGGACCCTACTAGCTGGTCTGGGCCAAAACACTAGCAAGTTGTATGCCAACACTTGAACAGTAAAGATGATGCTCAAGCCCGTGTCCTCTTCCTGTATAGGTTGCAAGGATGGACATAACCACAAAATTTGTGACAGACCTTTGGGAATGAAGAAGGTCTCTTAGGATCTCCACACCCACATTTACCTATAAGCAGGTAGTGGTGACTGTCATGTTGACATGTATCTCAGGGTCCTATTGCCAGTGAAGTTCAGTTCCACTGGTGATGATATACAGACTGACAAGTTCATCCCCAAATTAGTCGCTGCACTGTGTCCAGCTCACCCAAAACCCTTACCCTAAACTGAAAGTTTCAACAATCTCTTTGTGTAGCAAAACCATGAAATAGAGGAAAGGATTAGTTTGGTTCTAAACAATAATGAATATATAAAATGTAAGTAATATCATGAGGATTTCAGGAAATCATAGTAGTTTCAACGAACTGTGTCGAACAATATATTGAACTATTCCAATCACATTTCCCCAGAATCAGAAGGCTAGATTGTCAAGTGTCCTGTTTCACTAGTCTCATGGGAAAATTAACTGGAGGGTGAAATGATCTATTCAAAGCAATTATTTTGCACTTAATCCGTAGCAATCGTTTGGGGGCTCAGAATAATGATTACCAAGCCCTTTGGCATGTGGCCACAATCCTTGAAAACATAACATAACTCTGGAGAAGGAGTGGATCCCCCTCATTATCCAACTTCAGAGTTGTTAAAAACCTTTTGAAATCCCCTTCCCAGAGCACAAACCATTTGCAGAAGGGACCTTCCAGACACAGAAATTTGTTTTGCAGACCTGAAAAGAAATGACACTCGTATGTGTCTGACGTCTGTGTTTCATATTTATACCTGCAAAGAAAAAGAAATGCTTCTGGCAGGGTTTCCTGACAAATAACAGATACAGTATTGGATAGCTGACATCCAAGCTCAAGTTTGGTGAGTAATTGAAGGATTGATTGTCCTAGAGAATAAGTAATTTTTATTACCTTCAGATGGTTCAGTGCAACTCACTTTACAACCTGTGCATCCCTAATTGTGGCAGGTTTCATCCCGATGTGTATTTGTCAAATAATTTAAACTGAGGTTGGTGTGGGATTTTTCTCCTGAATGTCTTGAAGCAGAAAGCCAGGCTTAAAAATAGTTTAGGTCAGAGTGATATATGTTCAAGCTACCTCCAGTGAAAGCCAAGGAAGCATTGAATGTTCTGGGACTGATCCCTATCTTATTAAATCAGTGTGTATTTTTATATATTGAAGTCAATTAAACTGACAAGTCAAAACAGTGAAAGTTTTGTTTTAAATGTAAAACAGGAGCAAAGTTATTTATAGTAAAAACAAGAGGGAAGTATAGTTGATTAAAAAAATCTAGTTTTCTTCATAGTTCTTTGATCCACTGATTGCCTTCCAGACAGATCTGATATGCTTTTTGATTAACATTTCATAAAAGTGCATACTTTTATTGAGTATGATGAAAACTTCATCCCACAAATACAAATTTTTGCTGGATGTCAAAAATAGGCATTTATAACTAAATATAAATTTTTAAATGCTGTAATGCTCTGTCTACTGAAAAATTGAAAATTTTAATTCCATGCTCACATAAAAATCAAACCTGAGCCAATCTCTAATATTCACTGTAATTTAGTGATAGAAAAACATGTGTATTAAGGTAAACCAGCACAAATACTGAAACAATTCAATTGGAGTGCACCAGATGGCAATATTAATACTAAAGTTGCTGTTGGAGCCATAAAATACTTCTCCATGTAATCAGAATTTTTGGCCTCAGTGGAATTAAAATACCAATGCTATTGACTCCAGTAGAGCTGCTAGTTTGGCTTACAGGAAAGACGATGACTTACTTTTCTTTAAAAATTATGGCCTATATTTACATTAAATGAAAGGTGCCAATTAACATTGTGGTAACGAAGGTACTTTTCTAAAAACAAGTTTTCTCAATCTTTCTATTTTTCTTCATCCCATTATGGAAAGGTAAGCCCTGTTCCCAAAAAGGTAGTTCATTAGCACATTTGGATGTGTTTTCTGCTGAGTCTGCCACCAACGATGAACATCATTACCAATAACTTGCAGGCTACGGACGTCTACCTTAATCACTGACCTAATGAATGTTTGTTATTTATTTTTCATTTGCACTTGTGACAGCACAGCTCTCACAAAAGCGAACAAAGGTGCCCTGTCACAGAAGGGACTTAAGCAGAGGTCTAACTCTGGCAGGCAGGATTCCCAACCCACCTTGTAACCAAATGAAGGGAGCTGCAATTCCCCTCTTTCTGATCCAAGGGCTTAATGGGAATGACACGGATTTCTGCCTTTTGAAGCCTGTTCTGAGAATGTGGCAGCATTCAGTGCACTGCAGTGTAGGTCTCCTTGCCATCTATCACGGGCACAAAACTCTTCCCCACAGGAGTGTAGCAGACCGGGCACCAGCTCCCACCTGGGCGCTGTATCCTCAGGGAAGAAAAAGTTATTGCTGTTAACACTGTGCTCTGGAAGAATAAGGAAACAACTCACTAAATTTTTCAATCTTTAAAAATGCTTTTTAACATCCTTTAAAGAAAATAATTTAAATATTAAAATACAGATTGATAACCTTTTTTGACCCTTTCCCCCAAGATATCTGCAGACTATTTCAGACAATGGCTTTCATTAAAAGCAAATAAAATAATGCTAAATTTTGGAGAGTCATGTTAACTTTATTTTCACACCCAGACATCTTTATTTGTTTTGTTTACACAGGTAGAACCATGCCTAAGCATTCATTTTGTGGGAAAGGCATTATAGCCATTCACCAGAGCGCCCTCCCACGTGTCATGACTGAGAGGTCTGCAGACTCCACAAGTTAATAAATACTGGTTTAGCAAATCCAACTTGCAGTCAAGGTGTGTGGAGCACAGACACTGAATCACAAAGAAATGCTGGCTTGCTTGGTGCAGTAAAGGCAGTAAAGATTGTCTTTCTTGAGAGGCCCAGAGCTGAACTATAGCTGTTTGGGGGGTGGTGGTGGGGGTAATGTCAAAAACATAGCTGTCTCTTCAAGGACTTGGATGTAACTGAAAGAGGTTTTTCAAGATCTGAAATTTGGACATGTTATTTATGTGGCAGTTAGGTGATTAAATCCTACTTGGTTACAACATTTGAGATACTAGCAATTCCTTTCTTATGGGAAAACAGACTTAAATAGAAAACTTTGCTTAGGAATAATATGTTCAAGTGGGGCATGACTTGAGTTCATGTGCCTATGGGACAATTTAGCTGTGATTCTCAAATCTTATTGTGTATATATGAAAAGCAATCTAATTGAATGAAAGCTGATTTAAGGATATCTTTTATACATGACAAATATATCAAACTCACTGGTTTCACATTAAATATGAATTATGTGGAAAACCCTGTTTATTCATTCAAGTTGCCATTGTTAAAGAGTGAGTTCATTATATTCTTGCTTGTGTAGTTGTTTCCATGGTTTATTGTCTATGTTGATGGAAAAACAGAAAACATTCAGTTAGCATGGGAATTATTACTCGTAACTTGCTTTGAAGGCATGACATATTTTACAATAATCCTATTTTACTTCATAGATAAAACAGCTCTATTGTGAAATATCAGTGTGTAGAGGGAGGGTTTGAGCAGACTTTTAAATACAGAACATTATTTAATCTATTTCAGCATTTGCTAAAGTAAAGCTTCTGCATTTTGGTCTACATAAGGCTAAGTTGGGAGTGGTTATAACCTGATGTCCTTATAGAAGTTAAATCAATTTCTTTTTTTCCTAGGGCTATCATGTCAAATCATGTCTATAACCACATGCATGGTAATATTTCATATTAATATTTCATACATACAGTTACAGTTAAAAATGTTAAAATAATGCTCCAAGAGAAGTGGTAGGTTAAGCAGTCAGTAAAGAGGATGTAAATGATAACGTGTAAATATATATGAGAAAAAGCATTGTCTTTCTGAGGTCACCAAGATTTCTATCAGGAAAATAGGTTTGAAAAGTACATTTCAAGATGATTCACCTGGGAATCAGTCGTTGCCATAGTACAGATTACCTAATAGTCACTGTTCACTGATGGAGCTTTATCTGTCTGAAGTTTTCCTAGCCCCTTTCAAGGTTAAAATGCTATTATTTATCAAACACTGGAAGAATAGTCATATGAAGCATAGATATCAAGCAAGGCTTACTCATAATGTTTTTTTTCCAACTAAGCATGCAATGTTCATTTGGGGTGGGGGTTTCAATCAAAACCTGAACCAAACCATGTTAAGTTCAATCAGGACACTCTTACTGATTTGAACAGACCTTGGAGATTTTCTGAAGTGCTTTACCCTTTCCATGTTCAATTTCTGCAGTTCTTCCTTGTTGTGTGTGCATTTTTGTTGGGATAATGCCATTTTTCATCTTTATCTATCTGCCAAAGCACAATTAGAAGATCAATCATGAATCTCCATGTCAGGAGATGTCACCTGTTTCTTGCCTATATTGTCCCCCTTCTTCTCCTGCCCTGTATTTTTGTTTTAATCAGATCACGTCTTGGGTCCAATGGGTAATTAGTTTATTAGAATCTCAAGTTTATTGGCAGTAAAGTAAAATGCAGCACACAGTAGGAACAAGACCTGCAATCAATTTTTCTCAGTCTTCATCTTATTTTATTTTCATCTTCAAAATCCCAATGACAGGAGTAACTAAAAGCCATAGAAAGGAATATTGCCTTTGAAAAAAGTGAATCACCTCCTTCAGCATTAAAATCTCTCTAGAAAATGTCTTCTTCTGTCTCTCTTACTGAGAGAGACCTATAACTAATGTGATGGTTTTAGGTTATGCCAAGAATGATATTGTTGCTTTAAATAGAAACAGCACATTGTTGTGTTTCATCCTAGGAAACCTACAGACAACATATTTTTAAACAATATAGTCCAACATTTTAGCAAGTCTGTAGAGTACACAACTTATTCAGAAAAAAAAAGTACATTGATTAGCCTAAATTTCTAACTATTTATACAGTTTTGCATTCTGAATCTAAACATTAAGGCCAATTCTTTGGTTAGTCATACTAATATGTTAAAGGACTGACTGTACAAAGAAATAGGCTAGTCCATGTCAGAAATGAATGTGATATCATTCAACTCCTTGGTAATTTAACATGGTGACTATATAGATGATTTCCAGTTCTCTGTTGCTCTTATGCCTCAGTATAACCTTTTTTTTTTTTAAACAATGACTACTACAGAAAGCAAAGATGATGCCTTGGTTCCACTATGATCAATTCATTTTGCCACTGATTTCAATGGGTTTGAAAGAATACTTTCACAGTGATAGCCAGGTTGGAATGTTCCTTCCTCCAGTTCCAACTCAGCTTTTAATATTGGATTAATCTGGTAAAATTTCACTCTGAAGATAACTGGAGATTTTCAGATCGTTTCAGTATGGACAAAATTTTGGTAGTCTGGTTTCCCTCAAAGCTGGATGTTACTGTGTGTGATTTATAAAAACATAGTTTTTCGGATTTTTTTTTTTTTAATTTAAACCTAAAAACAGATGTGTCCGAAAGTTCTCCTAAAGTTGAACTGAGATGACTTAAAAAAAACCTGGATGACTTATAGCAATCCCACACACTAATGGGATACAGGATACTTGACCTCTCTTTGGATTTCTCTGATGGCATATTGAATTCATAATCACTCTTCCGTGGACTTGGAAATGGAGCTTCCCTCTTCTAAGTGTTACAGGCTGATGATATCAACAGTTGTAGAAGAAATGCCAAGGCTGCAAGAAATCAAAGGGGCTTTAGCATGTTGAGATCCAGCTGCAGAAGGGCACTTAAACATGGAGTAAGTCCTGGATACGTTAAGTGTCTAAATTTTAACTATTCTTACTTTAAAAAGGATTATGACATTACCATACAGAAATTCTTAGATTCCTTGGAAGAAGATCTAATATTCACATATAAATAAAAATGTTAAAGCAGTTGTGGTGACTGGTTTCTAAGTAATATAATGCTTTTAATTTTAATTTTATTTTTAAATGTTTTAAATTCTTCTGAAACTTAAATTAATTACAGAAGGCTTTTTCATTTCCTTAATGGTTGTACATTTAGATTTAATTAGTAGAAGAGGCTTCTAGTATAGTATCCAAAAGTTATCTGATATTTTCATAGTGTATCTGGAAAATTACAGCTGTTTCTATTGTTACATTTTAAATTACACTTTTTGGCATCTAATGTATTAATCCTGTATATGCTATCAAAGAGCTATAGCTTCTAGAGAGTTAAAACTTGAAAATCAATAAATCTACTTAAGAACTTGAAGTTTCTGGAATTCTCATCAAGGCTACTTCCTGTACAATAAATAGAAAAAAATAAGTAATACCAAGTTGAAATATGAGATTAAAAAACATCGGTTGAACTAAAAAATGCTACATCCTTCAAGTAAAGAGTTATCAAAGAACCGTGGAAAAAGAGTCTTTATGATCTGAGAGATGTTCATGCCATGAAGGTGTTTTGTAGGTTTGCTAAAGCAGAAACTTTTAACCTTTACATACACACTGCACAAGAAACAGTTTAAATTGAGAGTAGTATGTAATTCAACTTAACTGCACATTTGTAAAGTCAGTGAGTCCAGTCCAGATGAGGGATACTAAGCAGAATTCGTTCATTCATCCTCTAGTAATTTATCTGTATCCCACCGTCATAATATAACTCAAATATACCAGCACAGGTCCAGGACACAATATTACACTACAAATCCCTATTCAGCCTTACACCTAAAATATTACAAATATATACTTCTCAGCATCTCATGTGATGACACTAAATAGTCAGGTTATGAAGGTCCAAGTCCCCAAGAACTTAGAAAGTATACAAGATACCACAGTATAAATTGTATGTAATTCCAAGATGCTGCAACACTTATGAGGGGTGACTAAATGTAACATCGGAAGTAACAGCTGTGATTTCCTGATCCCCCTTGCTTCCCATAATTTCTTATTTTAATCAAAAAGCAGACTAAGAATTTATTGCTAAAGAGTTCAGAACCACCATCTGCTTACTGACCTATATATGCATGTTCTTCTTTTCAATGAAAATATTTACACTCATGTTCACCCATCTTTAGTATTTATAAAGATGGTATGAACAATGAACACAGGTTTCTGAGGACAATGTGGTTCACCCACTCCTCATTCACACTAAATCTTGCAAGCACTTAAAGCTGCCAATCTTCTATAATTACAGGTCCAAAAGTTTGTGCATCTGGGCTCTTGCACATGTGTAGGAGTGCACCAGCTGTTCCCTTCCTCTGCATAATTTTCTCCTTTCCACTTTATCTTGTGAAGTAAGGTTTCCTGAGGCAGCTGATAACATAACTGGGATCAGTCCAGGATGAACTTTACCACCTAGCTCAAAACTGAGTCTCCCAAATACATGTTGAGATATGCCAAGCGCTGTAAAAACTAAGATTTCTCCTCTGATCCTTCTGATCATTTAGTCAGGCAGGAAAAGGGCAAGAAGAGGAAGAGGAAGGAAGAGAAAGAAGAGAAAGATAGAAATCAAATTCCACATGGAGAGGTTTAGATTGTTGTTATGGGTTTTGGGGATGATTAAAGAGGAGACAGGAGCACCGTTAAAAGCACCTGGCATAGCCAAGTACAGTGAGATCAGAGCTGTGAAGCTGGAGAGGATAATGATGGGAACTAGAGTGGTCAGGAAGAGAGAGGAGAAGCCATAAAACTCAGTGGGTACACCACACTTGGGAATAGCACCCTCATTTGGGGCTCGCCCAGGCACCCTCTGCCCTTTGGTTCAAGAGCCCGTCCCAGCTCAGCGCCTGCCCCAGCTCCTCACTGGAGCCACCTACTGGCACATCTGTGCCCGGTCCCGGCTCTCCCCGCCCCAACCTGACCTCACTGGCTTCTCTTGCTGCCTTCTCTTCAACCTGCCTGGCCACTGCACATTTGTCTGGGGATGCCTGGGCTCCCGACTGGACTACCCTCACTGGACCTGCTCCACTCTGCCTGCTTGAGTACAGTGGGACTGTGCCCACGTCAGGGCACAGGGCACTACCCTGCCAGCCTGGTCTCACCCTCAGCTCCCAGCTCCCTTCCCTCAGCAGAGCTGCTCACTCTTGCTGCTTCCCGACAGGATCAGCCAGCTTGATGAAAGCATGCAAATGTGCCCCCAGAAAGTCAGCAATAGCCAGAGAATTAATGCAGATGTATAGATGCATCAATGTGGTGTATGGGCTTTTATTTTGACAACACATGCTGATTTGTTCTGATATAGAATCATAGAAGCATAGAATCATAGAATCAGTAAGGTTGGAAAAGACCTCTAAGGTCATCGAGTCCAACCGTCAACCCAACACCACCATGCCCACTAAACCATGTCCCTAAGCACCTCATCTACACGTCTTTTAAATACCTCCAGGGATGGTGACTCCACCACTTCCCTGGGCAGCCTGTTCCAAGGCTTGGGTAAGTAGCTTGAAAAATGTACAACATTTCAATACACAGTCATTGCATTTTATGGGAAATATTGTCATAGAATACTCTCCAGTTTTGACAGAACAAATAAATATAGTGAAGGTACACTTTAAATGCAGCTTTAAACACAATGTAAGTGGAATACTCAGGATGTGTATAATGTAGGTTCAAGATACTACATTACCAGTATAACATAAATTCAAGATGTAATGACTTACAGATGTTAAGTATGTCATTACATAATAATAATTGTAATAATAATAACAAACACAATAATAACGATAATGATGATAACATTGGTGCTTAATATTTATAGGGGATTCTGCAGATAAGCCAACTGTGTAATGTTTTGCTCAGCATTATATACCAACACAATAAATAATGACTCCTGCCATAGTTTGTGGTCTGAAATACTAGACAAACCTGTAGGTCTCCTAAGGTGACAGTGAAGATGTGGCAATAATAGCAATATGTTGTGAGGCTTGTGCAAGAAGATTACTATCAAACTGGAGCTGGTAATGAAACTGAAATGATAGGTAATAAAGCTTGGCAGTTATATTAACCTCTAGAAAGCCCTTTATAATATCTGCCTAATTAAGCTCCAAGCCCCCAGGTAAAGGTGTTATTTTAACAGTTTAAAAAGAAAATAAAGAAAAACCCTCAAAGGGACAGACTCACTAAAACACTTACAGGGATAAAGTCAGGGTCTGCATGACTTTTAGGCTTCTGCTTTCCAGAATTAATTTGTGCAGCTATTCATTTTTCACTTGTGTGTTTATCATAGGGAGTTTCTCTTAGTTTAGTTAAGAACCACCCTAAAAGTAATCAAATCAGAGGAATATGTTTAAATATTTGTCTGTGTGTCACTTACATAGTATGCCCTTTCTCCAGGACTGGCCATAAAAAGAATGGTCTTCCTCAGGAGCCTGTTGAGCTCACTGTTTAGGGAAAAGCAAGTATGAAGAGGAAAGTTTTGTAATCTGTTCTCGGTGTCATTGAATCTAGATTTCTTTTGGACTAAACTGAGGACAGAAAGTCTCAAGATAACGATGCCTGTCTCACCATGAGGTACAAATTTCATGGGGAGATTCTTGTTCTTGTTCCAGATGGTCTTGACTGATAGCCTAGAGCAGGTCCTAAGCATAAACGGCTTTAGGCTTTATAAAGCAGAGCTGATTCTTCCAATTGCATTGGGAAATGATCTGGTAGCCTATGTAAACCTTTGGGCATGGGGACCATCTGCCCTATACTGCTGCTACTAAGCAGGAAGCCATAGTCTCTTCCAGAAGAAACTTCTGAGCCATTTTTGATGGGAGAGCTTTCTTGCTACAATAATTAGAGCAAGCGGCAATTATGAAAGATACACAGTGATAAAATAACAGTACCCAAAGCCTTAGCTTTCTAAAAAACAAAACAAAAACATACAGCTTTTTTTCCTCTAACTAGTTAAAATCAATTGCAGAGACTCCTCCTCTCCAGAATTGTATTGCTAACTGTTCACCACAAATCTTTGCTATTCTCAGTATGGACATAGGTTACCTCCACCAGTTACAGTTGACTTTCCCTGTTCCATCAGCACTGATTGATTCTTATTACACCATAATATTAACTATTTCTAAATCCAGATTGTATTCTTGGGTAAGTAGCTTGAAAAATGTACAACATTTCAATACACAGTCATTGCATTTTATGGGAAATATTGTCATAGAATACTCTCCAGTTTTGACAGAACAAATAAATATATTTTCGTCTTTTCGCATATAAACATGCATGTATTTACCCTATTACCTTCTCGTATTTATCCACCACTCCTAATCTTTCATATCTGCCCATTTCAGTAGTGTTGCAATCCTATTTTGGTGAAGATTGCCTCTGAATTTTCCTTTTGTCTATTATTATGCTTGAGCTAGCCTGTCAGGTAAAACCGTTATTGTCCACACACTTCCAAAGGCTTCCTACATCTGGTAGGCTGTGTAAGAGATGAATATGGAAACATCTTCATTTATTTGCTTGGTTTATTTGCAAAATAAACCATGAAACTCTTCAATACAATCTACCCTGTTCTTAGTTGGGTAACCATTTAAGCATACTACAATCAGTATGCATCCTCCCACATCTCCCTACTTCTTTTAATACTCCTTATCTGAATTAAGTTTGTAAGCAATTCCAAAAGAGAATCACAATTTTTCCTTCTCCTGCTCTCAGACACTCAAACATATCTAGGGATGACTTAAACTTTGAATCAAAATGAGAGAATTAGTAGGCCACAGTAGCACTGCACAACAGTAAACGATAAAAAACATATGCAGTTGAAATTGTAGACAAAAATGTAAGTAGGAAGAATGCAATTATTTAGACAAACTAGAAAGGACACTACAGCCAATAGCCAAACTACTGGAAACCTTACATAAAAGATAAAGCATAGGACTCCTATCATATTTCCATCTTCAAAACACAAAGTCAATAAACTAGTCATTATTACTTTTCCACAACTGTTCAACACAATGATTTAACAACCTGATCTATAACATCACCTCAAAAAACCGCTTCCCCCATCACTGTCCTCAAAAATTGGCTAAAGACTGAATCAAGGGAAGGAAAATCTTTGCCACGAAGCTTACTAGATTTTACTTAAATCTTCTTGGAAGCCGGAGTTCTTCTCTTTCAGTAACCTGAAATTTTGGACATAAATACTGTGCTTCAGTATGAAAAAACAGAAATCTCAAATCTTCAGACAAACTTAAAAAACAAAACAAAACAAAACAAAAACCATTTCTTTTGAAATTATAACATAGAACAGTTCTTTTAGACCTGAAATTCCATCTAAGAGCCCAAGTTCCAAAATTCCTGATTCAGTCTCTTTTCTCCAGGATTTCTGAGATGTAGGAATGGACAAATTTTGGCTGTCCCAGTTGAGATCAAAGTCCAGATGTAAAAAAAAATAATTCACAGGTGCTGTTAGTAACTGTGCTGAAACTCAACTCAGCTTCAACCCCCCACACCAGTTGACTCTGACTACAGGGTAGCTACGGGGTACCAGTAACTCTCTTCCACTTCTTTTATCTCCAGATTTCCCCATGAGCAGATGTAGATGTCTTATCCTGGATTCAGAAGCCCGATCATGAATTAGCATGCAGGAAGTGTGAACAATCAGGGACAGTGGCTCATGGGCATACTTGGAGGCTAAAATAAAAGTATAAAATGCTCAGAGTTTCAAGGATTCAAAAGTTTCCAGGTCCATGCTAAGAAAACTGGAAAGGCACCTTTTCAGGTCCAACCCTTGGCCCAGAGAGACTTTGCTACACTGGACCCATAAACCTACTGGGCTACTCAGAGCTGGATGCTCTTGAGCCCTGTCTCAGGGCTTTCCCTCCACAGAGGAGCTGGACTGGACCTTTGAAGATTTTTGAGAGATTGCCATTTTCTGACAGTAAATTAGTCTCAGGAAAATTCTGACCAGATCTAATTTTACCTGAAATCCTTTTGATTCCATCACTACTTAACTCACAGTATCAGAAAAATGGAATCTTTATGGCATGCCTCATTTAAAAACCTCTTGTCTACATTCTGCAGCAGACATTGTTTAAGGAGGAGTTTGTAAAATGTATTATGCATGTATGCATCTTTCTGAGCTGTACAAATTGATCTCTCGAGTTTACCATAAAATGCTCAAATGCAAAGAGCTAAATACATGAAAGAGTAGATAGAGAATAAGTAATATGCTTCATTAATATCATGAGATAGTAAAAGAATAACATTAGTTTTTATTAGTTGGTTAATATTTGTACAGTTCTTTGAATATAGAACATGCTCCATGTAAACATTAAATTATTATTAACATTAAGCTGTCGAATCTCTCTGGGTTGTACTGCTCTTGCCTGCTAGGTACTATGGAAATGAACAGATGCCTAAAAGGATAAGCACTAGATCAATCAAATCAAATCAAGACTACACCTTAACGAGCATTGCTGAATCTGTTTTGCAGACAGCAGTAATGCTTGTGCACCTGCTGCTGTGATATTCACTGAAACATCTCCTTCCGATTTCAGATATTTTTCACTTTTCTTCCGTATGAATGGGTCAGCACTGACCCCATTACATTTGTCTGTATACTAATGTTGTGTTACTATGCTGGTGGCATTTCTATCTATCTGCACCCAATTTTGCATTCCTTAACAACAACTTATTGTTATTCCAAGTGCCGATTTTGTTGGAAAGCATGAGATCTTCATTCTAGCAGTGATTATACATGTGTTAAGAATGAATACTTACTTAAATTTTGTGCTGGTGTCCTGATTATATAGACTATGATTGGCCTACTTCATATAAGCATCAGATGAAAATAACAGTCTGCCCTTTTATGACAGCTCAAAGTATTTACAAATACTGATCACTGAGTTAAATTATATATAGTATATAAAGTTTATATAAATATATACAGTATGCATATCAGTGTAATGCTGATAATGCAGTATAATTACATTTGCAAGATGACCTGACTACAGCCTTGCAGTGTCAGGTAAGGCTCCTATCATAAAGCACCTGGCTTATCAAAAAATCACAAGCGATGCCCTTTTTGGGGTAGGCTATTATTTTAGTGTAGCTAAATATATGAAAGAGAAAAGCAGTAAGACAAATCACAGCAACAGTACAGAGAAGGTGGTGGTGGTGGGGGAACAAAACAGAAAACAGAGCCAAAAAAAAGCGTTTTTGAAAGAGCTGAAAGAGAACTCATGTGAAAGAATTTTGAGGTTAACGTTGACCATTTTATACTGCTTGATTTCCTCAAGTGCAGTGTGAAGCAGTATTTCCCATTCCTCATGTAAATAAGAATAGGATTGTATCAAAGTAACCTGGCTTCATCATTATCTTTTCTTCTAACCAAAATAGTTTACAGGACCACAGATTTTGACTAACTATTCAGTTTGTAAGAAATAACTGTATATCCCTGCTCCTTTGAATTATGATTTCTTCATACAGAGTTCAGAGTGCTGCAGTAATTTCTTCTCTGTTTGGTCTCATTGCATATTATCAGAGTAGAAGGTGATCTTTAGCTGGATGAACTATTAGAAAAACTCAGTTTTGCTCAACTCCCAGTAATGAATCTTATTGATCATCCTGGTTATTGTTAAGCAAAAATATTTAGGATTGTAGTGTAAGAGAAAAGCTGAAAGGAGTCCAATTGCTAAGGAAAAAAAGACACCCTAAACAAAAAACTTTTCTCTACTCATTTCTTACCAGTGACAGACAGGATTGACACATTTGCTCTCAACATCTGAATGAAATATTAGCAGTTCCTCAGCAACTAATGCCATGGAAATGGATTCACATGCCCTCTGGGTATGAATCTACAGCCCAGGATTAATTGGGTTACTTTTACAAAGCATAGGCTTTTGTAAATAAGCCTAATTTTTAAATGAATTTGGAGTTCCTGATAAGTACCAGACTAATGTCTTGAAAGATTTTTTTTGAAGCTCCTGCTAATGCTGCTTTGAGCTTGCTTAGGCAGGACCAGCATCCAGGGACGTATACTCGTTGCTCATGTCCATGAAGTCTTTGGCCTGCCTGCCAGCCTGCCAAGGATGGGCAGAAAGCAGTGCTCTGTGTAGTGGCTGCTGTTATGCAGTGGCCTCACTATAGTCTGACTTGGAAGAACTAATCTGTAATTATTATAAATAATTTTTTTTGTTGAGGATAGTGTACTCAGAGAAACATGCACTCTATTCCTGTCACTCATAAACTAATTCATACATATTGTATGTATTATTTTATAGTATTATTTTATACAGATTTATTGAATTCTTTTTGGTCTGAGGATCATGGAACTCTCTTCTGGTTTTCTGAGGGTATTTTATAGCAGCAGAACCCAAATTCTTTGCACTCATTTCCAGATATCTTTAACTATATGGGTCTATATCTGTATGCTATCATCACTGAAGAATCAGTGAAACTTAAACATTAAAAAAAGAGATCTTTTGCAGTTGGACCTACAAATTAGTTTTCCATTCAGCTTTAAAATACTTGGGGTTCATGTTCACATTAACTTCAGTGTAAAACTAGACTGAAATTCCCAAACCTCCCTCCTCAATGGTTAGAAGAAACCAAGGCAACTGACTTGTTCAGACTCAGCACCTTATTTTTAGACAGTTAAATTAAGGAGAGGTTAATCTCACCCCCTGTCTCTATCTGAATATCTGATGAAAAACAAAAGATCTGTAGGATATGATAAACTTGACCTCAACCTATCTACCAAAATCTAAGAATCCTTCTTGTGCTGAACCTTATCTCCCCCTGGGCTCAGAGACTAGGAGCTGGCCTCAGGTGACCTGCCAATAGCTAGAAAAACTTCAATAATGTTGCATATGCATTTTATTTATTGAAAGGAAAGAATATTAGCAGTTGGTACTAATACTGCAGCTGAGAGAATGTTGTAATGAGATTGGTGTTTTACATGAGACATTGGTACTACTTTCCTAAAATGCACCAGTGGTCTCCAAGTTATATTTGTGCCTGAGAGATAAGCCAAATGCCATTACTCTGTCCTGCAGTAGTCTGTATTTTTAGAAAAGATGAAATAACCAACACTTGCACTTTTTACATCTGCGATATGAACCAATAACCCCATGAAATTGGATGAGCACTAACCTTCTGTGAAAAACGATTAGCCCTATGTTCTAAGATAAAAATACTAAAATATGAAAAATTTTTGAAGGACAACAATTGCTCCTCCTGAGCTGAGGATTAGATTTCTTTGTGGAATTGTTTATACAATTAAATTTTTTTCCAGAAATGTATGGAGTAGCAAATAACAATATTTATTAAGATTTAATGAAATACATGGAGAAGCTTGAGTATGGGATACATTTCTCAAAAACAATGTGGTAGCTGAGATTTCTGTTCATGCCTTCCACCTTGATCTGCAAAAACAGTGTGAATGCATGCAAGGCAGAATTTGCCAGTGCTGCTATCAGGGAGACATATAGCATGAAAGAACTTGTACTGAGTTTGGTGCTTTACCAGGCATGTGAGTTAGTTCATTTCAAGTCTTGCTGAACTCCATAAAATCCCTTGCTTTTAATATATTTTCAATTATACTCCAGGCAGAATGGATTTTTATTTTTTTTTAACCCAAAGAACAATATCTGTTATAGACTGCATTTGTATTTTCAAAGTAGAAGCTTGTAACATATCCTTAAAATTTATATTTATATTTTTAAATTCTTTCTACTTTTTTAATAGCACATTTTCCTGGTTTTGTCATGTGTAATTCGAAAAAGCAAAGACACAAACTTCAATGTCTTGATTCTACTAATTTAGTCAGACTTAAATGTACATCCTTAAAGAAACTAAAGAACATAATTACAGAGAAAATTATTAGAAAGAGAAAAGTTAACATTTTCAAAAATAGCTACAATGTTTGGAAGCTGAAATTCCATTTCAAAAATGATGCAGGAATTTGGGTTTTTTACATTTCATTGAACATCTACATAATTTTAGCCATTAAGTGCTTACATCACTTTTGACAGTTTTTCATACACTTTAGATGAAAGAAAAAAATACTGGAAAAGAAAGACTCATTGATCTATTTTTCATAAAGTATTTGTTAGATTGACTATCTGCAAACAGAAGGCTGTTGAATAACTTACAGATAAATAATATTTTGGAAGATATATAAAGGATGAGGCAAGAAGAAACAGTAATCAACTATCACATAAACTGCAGAAAATTAAAATCTTGGAAGTAGAAATTATGTGCTAAGGGGAAAGAGAAGACTGGAAGTCCCTCCAGAAATCAGTAGTGCCACGAATTGGGAGAGCAACCCTGGCAGCCTCTTGGGCGAGTGTCAGATTTCCCTAGGAGCTCTCCCGGTGGCGAGTGCCTCGGTATCCCCAAACAGACGCAAGGCAGATGGGTCCTGCCTGGTAGAGTCGCAGAGGTTTTCCCCATCTCACCTCTGTGAGGGAAGGGTGCTCTATATGCCTCCTGTTTTGAGAGAAGGTGAAACAGTCTGATACTATTTATCTCATCCAAATCTTTATGGATGCATGTGTCTGTGTCTGTCCCAAATCCAAGACACCCCAGTATTCAGTTATCTCCCTCTTTCCTTCAGCTGCAGTGAATTCTTATCTCTACTTGAATACTTTTCTGATAAGTAAATTTATTTTTTCCATAGCCAATATTACTGGTACCATGACCTTGGAGAGAGTACTTGGAAACACCAATAAGATTAAATACTAATTCCAGAAGCTGGGAAATTAAAAAACAAAACAAAACAAAACAAAACCACAAACAAACAAACAAACAAAAACCACAGGCTGCCATCCATCTACAAAACATAAATTTTCTGAGAATGGCAAAATGGGAGTGCTTTAATAACAACCATGTATTAGGAACTTATTCAGATATTTCCAATAGGGTTCTGTTTGCTCTTGAGTTTCAATTCTCTCAGGCTGGAATTAGGATGGTGAATGAGTTGCTGTGCTCCGGACTGAAGGAGATGATAGATATTTTCTTTCTCACAGAGAATACAGATAAAGTTCTTACACAACTACATGGGGTTCACCTTTATATTGAGTCCAATGATTTTGTTTAATGACTGGTATCCTTTCATTCTGAAATTAAGTCAGGTATTTAACCCTGCAAAAGTCTAGACAGGGAACCTCTGGACCTTAAGGCAACAGAGGAAAACTACTTATACATATTTTAATACTACCAGTAAAGACATAATTTCTTATGTTATACTTCACAGCCTGCTTTGATTTGCTGTATGGCTTTTCTGACTGTATAGCCTGTACAATTTGTCCATTTACTAAACCTATAACTGTATAGGATAGTGAAGAACTACACAGAGACATCCAAGCCAACCACATTAGAGTTAGCCTGGATTCCAGAGGAGAACAGGTTTGGCCTTGCTGAACTCTGTCCATGACTGTATCCTCTGTTCCTCTCATTAACTTCAGTGGTGTAGTACACTAATAAAGCTGGACAGTTTCTGATTATCATAATATGTATGAACATTCAAAGCTAGTTGAATGTGAGTTGAATTGGCCAAATCTTTGAATTGGATATGCCTAGAACTTGCCCTTTGTGTAAGCTCCTCTAGAGAAGCTGTAATATTGGCTATTAAACTGGAAAAGGCATGTTTCATTGGAGTATAAATTTAAAGGAAAGAAAATTTAGAATGACTATGTCTGCATAGCAATAAAGAGTTTTTAAACAGTTCTTCCTTGAAAGAACATCCTTGCATATAGTCTTGGTTTGAACTAGCTCAGAGACATTTTGGCCTGCAGCAAACTTTGATTATTTCTCTGTGGTCTTCTGCCACCTCTGTGTTCCGGCTGCCTGATCCTTGTTCCTTTCTGCCGTTTCTCTTCCCCTTTCTGTTTGAACTGAAGGTCCTTGCTGTGATCTCCTCCTTGTTTTCTTTTCCCTTCTGTATCCTGCAGCTTAGAAACCTCTCCCTCAGACATGCTTGAGATCAGTCTCCTCTTCCTCTTTGTCTTTACAGAAAGGCTGACATCAGGAGAGATGAAACACAAATTCACTGCATGGAATTATACAAATAGTGTGGGCACCCTATGCCAGCACAGCCTGTCCCCTACAGACTTGCCATTGATTTAATGAACCTGCCAGATGCTCTCTGCCAAGATCATACCCTCATTGTGAAGAGGGAGAATGGCACTGTTGTTAGAGGAGAAAATGTGGAAACCACTCTAACTCATATGCCTTACCAGTTTACATATGAAATTCTTTTCTTTGATACAGAATAATTGAAATGGTCACACTCTGTGTATCATAAAGATGGAAGAATATTAGAAAAACAAACATGAGAGTATGTCTGTATATCCTAGAAAAGACAGAAACTTTACTGAAATACTCTGTTCACTAGACGATAGAGTACACAGATCCATCAACACATTTTGGAAATTAAGCCAAATATTATTTGTTTACATTAATAGTCTGAAAGCACCTGTTAACCAACATTACTTGTACCATTCTACTTGAGATAATGGTTATGAGAAGAAAACATATTTCATTTGATGTGGATCATCTTCTGTGATTCAGAAGAGAACAGTAGAATATATTTATATAATTTGATTAGGAGTAAGAATAAAATGAAACAAATAATATTACAGTCATTAATCAGAATCAAGTCCTTGCTGTGCTAGGCACATTCCAAGCTGACATAGGAGACATTATTACTTTACCACAGAGGGAAATTCACCTCTGCATACAAAGTTACAGGTCTATATATCATCTAAAGCCCACATAAATCCACCAGTTTTATGTGGAGTTTCCATATATGGTAACATCTTTTTCCATAAAGAAAACAAAATTACATAGGAGAAAATTTACTTTTGTTTTTTTTTTTTCAAGCTGAATTTCACTTTTATCACCTACAAGACTTAGAACAAGTTTATGTACTTAAGTGCCATTTATGAAATTCAATGTGGCAATAATAACTGAAATTTTATCACCTTATCTATACTAAGATTCTCAAGATGAACACAAGTAATTTTTCTGAAAATTTGGTAGCTTGCTCTGAAATAAATGTAAGGAACCATTTATGAGCTGGGATATATCTAAATCCTGGTGTTTGAATGAATACACTGTGCTAGTTAAAAAGCAAAACAGTTTGAACAAACAGCAAATACCTCAGCTTCCAACACAAACAGAACAAGAGGTCTGTAAAATATCTCATTTTAGTTGTTTTCCTGCCATAAAAAGAATTTGATCTTCTACTTTTAGGTTGTAAAATCAGTCATTCTGAATCCATCACCTTCATAAAATTCATGACTTGAAAAATGGAGGACAGAATTAGTAGTTGGAGGGTTTCTTGCAATGCAACATCATAATATAGCTCTTTCACACCAAGTCTAATAGCTGTGCCACAAAGCAAAGTAAGATACATAGAAATGACTGAAAGCCACAGTTTAATTAATATTTCTACCACCATGCATATGTAACTTGCATTTACATAGATACTAACATGAAAAAGAATGAGTATAAAAATGGGTAACTTTCAGATATTATCTATGATAAATCTGAAGCTGTACAAGTATCCACAGTTCAACTGCTTTTAAATTAGTGGTAAAAAGGAAATGCTCCTGGAACAAGTACTCTCTGCCCTGGACTTTGGGAAAGCTCAAGTTTGGGGCTAAGTATACGCAGAGAAATTCCACATTTGTTCAAGAAGAATGTGGGTTTTTACAACACCCTGCTCAAAGAGACAAAAGTGGGAGCTGTTTGAAGCTTTTAAGAGCTGAGAAATGTTGGAAGTTTAACCTGAGATAGACAAACTAGCAGATTGAAAATGAGTTGAGCAAAGAGAAATGAGGAATATAGTTTCCATGTGACTTAGCAATTTGTCACTTCTATCTCGATGCCTTTTATGATTCATGGCTAGAGAGTACAAGATAGCACTGCATGTAGTAAAATCTTACAAACAGAAGTTTTGGGGTGGATAAGCTACCAGCTATGCAAATCTTCCAAAAAAAAGTGTCAATAAAAGCTTTATAACTTTACACTTGTTTTCTGTGCACGCAGAACACATACTTTTCAAATGTTTTATACATAGACACTTTTTTTTTTATTTCTCCTTTTTTTTTTTTGTATTTTCATCTTTATTATTATTTTTCGTAGCTTCAGAGAACTCCTAAATGTCTAAAATTACCTAAAATAATTTTCTATTAAACAATAACAACTCATGACTGTAATATTTTGAAATCTTGGTCTCTTCAGGAAGCAGAATGTTCTGAGTCTCTGTGAGAAGATGAGAGTGCAGATTCTAATGATATAAATGTCCTGACTTCTTCCCTGCAGCTCTGGAAGAGATAAGATTTTAAAGCCAGCACAGATCCATTTGAACAGAAATATTATTTAAAAGGAAATTGCTACCCCTTTTAAAATATACTACACTGCAGTAGAGCCCCATGAATAGTGATTGTCATAAAATTTTGTAATTGTAATTTACTTTCAGAATGGGTAGCAAATAATGTTGGAGGATTTATGTTTGACTCATTTTGGGAAATCTTTCTGATATGTTAGTTCAGGTACACTAAATATGCTCTCTTATGATATTGAATCAGACAGATTAACCTAAGAGTCATCTTGATGATAAAGCATTTATCATAACGTCCTCTGGAAGATGAATATGGAATACTGTTAATCACATGGCTAAAGTTTGTGATGGTGCATTTCCTCCCCTCCCCGTCCCAGGCCGCTTGTTGATCTCAGAAATTCCCATGAAACCTCGGCCTTGGTGTACCGAGTCTAGCGGTTGAGCACTCCTTGACCATATCAGAGACTCTGCATAGCTGAGCTGGGAACGTACTCCTACTGCCTGGCCCAGATGTCAAGCAGAACAACACTGAAACCTTGAGAATTTTTAATAATTCCCGCCTGGGACTGTGGCCAGGATGGAAATTTATGGGTGACTAAAGCCAATCATCTTGTGAACCTATAAATGGTTGTCCTAAGTGAGACCCTTTGAGCTCTCCTGGACCGCAGTGGGCTGTGCTCAGCATCTCCCTCTGAGTGGGACACCTCTCAGAGCTTGCAATCCCTCAAGTCTGGATATTCGGAGTACCGTCACCACCGGGACCTGGGCTGAACCCCTTCACTCTTCGAAGCTCAACCCTTAGAATCATAGAATCATAGAAGCATAGAATCACTAAGGTTGGAAAAGACCTCTAAGATCATC